>JAFMSR010000011.1:7543961-7713961 GCA_022818135.1 Saxidomus purpurata | reverse complement strand
CCTGACCTCCAAAATATGACAACAGCCATCTTGGTGCTGCGCATTCGCTTTGGAGGGTCCCGGGTTAGATCCCCACCACTGCTAAAGTAGTGGTAGTGCCCTTGGGCAAGACGCAGATAATTCCACATTTCCTCGCTCTCTTTTCCAGGTTGATCCCATCTTGAGTGAGTCTAAAAAGTGCTTTATATAAGTTGTAAGAACTTGTTTCTCCATCGAGATTAAATTAATTAGTATAAATTGAATAAAAGTCACTGTGACTTTTACCGTTGATAGACTGAATGTTTACAGGTATCCAAATGCTGCATGATGTAATACTTTCAACCTTCTAGATTATTAGTTTTCAACAATCTTGTATACTGTTCACTGAGCAAACATCTAGGTAACATTCACATAACTTACATCACATTTACCATTGTCTTTACATGGTCTGTTTTTCCCACCTGTGCACTCCTTACATTTGGGACCATATGTGTTACCGGGACAACAGACTGAAATATACACAAACTAAGTCTTCAATTCCAGCAAGAAACTCCAAACTCCTACAACCATAGTAGAGCATTAGTAATTTACTGTTCTGTCCTTCTTCAATTTACTAATCAGGTGAAGTAACAATACTAAAATAGTCCGGTATAAAGCATCAATGTAAGAACTTTGTACGACATAAGACTTCTTCAATTATCATATCTATAATTCTGCTATTACACCAGGTTGGCACAAACTAGCCCCATGTTATGCATAAGCTTGATCAAAGCATTTCATATGACATGTATCTTTTTTCACTATGGTCTTAACTAGAAAATGAAAGCTATTGTCATTATTAAGCATTTTAATAAAACGTATGTATACAAGAGGTAACCTTTTTCCCCCCCCAAACAACTAGCGAGATAATTTTGGTCTTTACTAGAACTTACCGCAGAGACTGACATCTTTGGTTATCTGCTCATTATCTAGTAGACATAAGCATTTTTCTGTTAAACTCTACTTTTAGAGTTTCTACAAAAATCGAAAACAAAAACTGGTCTGTTAAGCGACCCACCCCCCCAGATACAAGATTGCAAAACAGTAAAAAAAAAAAATTGTAATCCCCTGTTTCAAAACTGTGATTTTAAGCTCATAATTCACTGGAAAACATAAACTATAATGTCAACTGTTATAAATTTCATATCTGACCAACAAGGGAGGGTAATATAATGTCAACTGTTGTAAATTTGATATATGCACCCTTTTTTAGAAATGGTACATGTAATTAAATTAAAATTCTGTTATTCAACAAATATCCCCCAAATGCTGTGTAATTACTCAGAAGCCATTTAAATGATTTCTACTTGTTCATAAACCTGTTTTAAGTGACCTTTCCAATATTAATGTACTTTAATTCCTAGTAATGACTAATTAGTACATAAGACTGACAATGTGTTTATATCTGTTCTTGGTAGCTAATTTATGGTTGTATTAATTTTTTTTTTTTTAATTTTTTAAAAAAAAAAAAAACTTGGACTTTTAGAATAGGGCAACCTGTCACACTTAATATTGTTTTTAAATATCTTGTATTGATATATAACTTGGATATTTTAAACATAGCTAATTTTAAGATATCATTGTTGTCTTTATGAAGGTGATCCATGTATAACCTGTATGCTTTAGTAAACCTATACCGTTTAATCTTGTTGATACATAACCACTCATGCATTTTGGTCAACATCTTCATTTTCAGCATGTACATTGAACCAGAACTCTTCCATATCCTCTTCATGTTTCTCCAACATAAAGTGTTACACTGCTATTTAAATAATTTCTACTGGTCATAAACCACTTGTAACTGCTTTCCATTACATATTAGTTAAGTCAAAAAAACTGGGGCAACCTGTCCTAATATCTTAAAATTTGACAAAGTAGATATTGTGCAATTACATTTGTCTTACAATACATGTTATATATTGCCAGTCCAATCTTACATTTGTCTTACAATACAAGTATATATTGTGCAATTACATTTGTCTTTATTGTTTTGTTAGTTAAATGAGACATATTGGTACATACATTTGTAAATGTTATCAAATATCTTCTATATCTTTTATTCATGATCCTCATTTTGGTTTGAATTATAGAGATGAGGATGATAATATTACATCTTAAAGAGTCAATATATCACTTGTACTGTAAACTTAGAGCTAAATCAATGAATTCATTATTAATTACTTTAATTTTTAACTTTTCAACATAAAAACTGCTCACAAATATTATTCCATACCTCCTTACTGTCATATTTGCACAGGTAGTTGTCCCAGATTTCAACCAATCGTGTTTCACTGTAAACAAAAAGAATTGTATATGTATCTCAAAATCCATTGACTACAACTTATTAACAACTACATTGTCAATGTCTTAATGTATCTTCACAATTCTCATTATTCTGGCGCAGCACTTGAAAAATCCATTCATCAAAGAACAAAATTACGGCAATAAAATTTGAAAGTACTGATTACCAACTATGTTGAACATAATTACATTTTTTGTATATGCCTTATTGGAGTGATGAAAATTACTTTATCACAGTGATGATGATAATTGTATCGCTTGTACTTGGGTGATTTTCTTTGAGGCATGTTATTAAAGTTTCTATGTTACTTACCTGTGAGCCCATGAGCCAAGAGATTTTTCCTCCCATCTTGTGTTGCCACCACCAAAATTTGATTTCTTTGTTTTCTCCAGACCCTGAAATAGAATTTTCAATACAATATATGAAATGCACACCTTTCTCATCAATGCAAACTGTATACTTTGGAGTACAACGGGTATTTTTTCTTTAACTTACATACTGGTTTATATTTCAAAAACCAGCAATGGGATTAAACAATACAACTTAAAGCTGCTGATTGTCTGATCCATGTCATCTTAAATTCTAAATCTGGATTATTTGCTTATCAGGACGGTCTAAAGCCTACAATCTAACAAAAAGCGGCATTATAAGTTTTGGAAGCTAGAAACAATGAAATTTTTGGCAAGAACACTAGTCTCACTATTACCGCTTTGAAACCAAACCGATTTTACAGGCTGACATTTAAGAGATACTTGTAAACTTGCCTTCTATGTGACGTCTCACTGCTATGTGCAAGTACATGAGGAGACTTACCTAACAGATATAAGTTGGGCTTGTTAATCCAATATTTAAATGAATTATGATGTTACAGGATATAATTCTGTGTTAATAAAGATGCTTACACAATTCCAAATTCAATTTATTTACCTACATGTACCTATACACCCACATCAATCAGTGAAATATCAAAAACTAGAACCTGGTATATATCAGAATAATCACTCTTTTTGGGCACAGACGGACAATGGATGACAGATAATCATCGATCCTTAAAGTAAGCTCCCTGACCCGGTAAACGGTGGTCTTATATAATGTAAACACGCTAAAAAAGTTACGTAATCATTTTTCTTTTAGTTACTTAGTTACATTTATTAGACTGTCATTTCAACAATATCCATTCTAGGTAACCCAGGTTATTCATTATCCAATTGACGGAGAGAAGCGGCAGGAATTAGCTGAAGGTCATTTTTGTACCAGTAACCGGTGCATCAATAAAAATCTCCTCCGGACAAATTTCCATGGGACTATATGATATTCCAGGGTGATATTTACCATATACTTCATCTGTCTTAATTCTGGTAAGCAGAAGACAAAATGTCACAAATTTTAGAATCTTGAGATGAAAGAAATGCACATTCAGTTGGAAGTGATAGACATCCATAACATTCCACGTTAAATATAGAATTTTATACAGAATTAGGTCTTCTTACCTAAAAAAAGGTCATTGCATACAATTTTTATTGATTTAACAGGTTGCAGGAGCTTTTGACAGCGTACTGTGAAAACCTCCAGTATGCATATGAAAGGACGTCATCGGTATTTGAGATACAAGTTACACCATGTACTGGGTCAGGGGGAATACCAGATGATCGTGCTAAAATAAGCGCAACTTCCCCCAGAGAACTCCAGACTCACCTCTTTAAAATTCTTGACAATATCCTTACACGTGCTACACTTTTCTTTTGATGCTAAACATTTGTTTGAAGAAAGTCCTAGAACCACCAGTGCACACACTACAGAGTTCAATACCACTTTCTTCACCCTGAGACTCATTTCAAATTTCTATTTAGGTTGCTTTTATACAAGAATGAATGAAAAACAATTTCCCAAGCTCACTGTTTGCTTGATTTGAGAAATAAATACAGCACAGATTTCAAAGAGAAAAGACAACTGTCTTTATGTACTAGTCTTCAATTGTTCTGCAAAGTAAAGCTGACAGTTCTGCTCCATGTTGTCATTTTTATTCGCCAATGAAATTTCGACA
The DNA here is from genome assembly GCA_022818135.1 of Saxidomus purpurata. Lineage (NCBI taxonomy): Eukaryota > Metazoa > Mollusca > Bivalvia > Venerida > Veneridae > Saxidomus > Saxidomus purpurata. The sequence goes on along the minus strand of JAFMSR010000011.1, from coordinate 7,709,597 downwards.
CGCCAGAATAGCGAGACTGCTTTATTCAGGGGCAAATTACTCTAAATAAAATTGAATCGCGAACCGGAAACAAATACCGGTTATTTGGATAACTTCTTCGATTTCCCTTGAATTTGTTTGTCGTGGCAAAGTTATTTGTTTATGCTTGTTTGACATTTCAAAACTGACAGCGCTCCTAATACATTTTGTCTCGGAGTATTCATTATTTAGATCTCAATGTAAGTTGTTGCTGCAGAACTGCTTAAAGAAGAATGGATATGTTCTTTTATCTGACAGATATTTTAAAACTTTGAAATTTGTGGCTCAAACATGTCTTAAGTTCTTCTTTACCCATGAATTTGATGACGCAATGTGTAACTGCGTGCATTTCTGCACTGTTTTTCAATATTCAGTTAAAAATGCATTTTAAGTTTTGAAACCTTACCAGTCATATGATATATTGCTCGGCTTTACACATCTGGGTACTGATTTACATTTGGGAGAGGTGATTCCTCAGTTTTCATTGCTGATCTCTATGCATCTTTAAATTCAAAATGTACAGAAATCAGGGGAAAAAAATGAAAGAAGACGACAATCTGCCATCAGCTTGTAACTATCAAATAAGTCTTTGTTGTAAAAACAACTGTTTTATTTAATAAAAAAAAACAGCCTCTATCTTCCTGTACTGTCGAACCCTTTACAGGGACTTAGACAATTTCATGCGCGTCAAGCCACAAAGACTGTTAGTAGAAATAACAATATTTTTTAAAAAGTAACATCAAAATAAGAGAAAATGGGAAATAATTATGTTAATGATTAAAAGATAAAAACAGGGGTGAAGCAGGTTATTGTAGGGCATGATCAATGCAGTACAGCAGCATCAGACTGATCAAGGGTAAGAAGGGAGGGAATATCAGGTGGGAGACTATTCCATAGGACTATGGTCCTAGGGAAGAAGGAGTACTTATAGTAGTCAGTGGTTGCGGTGATTAACCTGTAAGACAAGGGATGATAGTGGTGGGATTTCCTAGTTAGAGGGATGAGATTTCCTTGGATGGGGATTGCAACCAGGTCGTTGGAAATTTTATACATGAGTGACAGCTGAGAGTCTGTGAGCCGGAGATCTAACCTGCGCCAAATTAAGACTGTATAACATGTCTGTGACACTTGAATTGCGGCCAAAGTCAGACATAGTCCAGCGCACTGCCCTCCTTTGGACTGCTTCTATTTGGTCTATCTGGATTTTGGTGTATGTTGACCAGCCTTCAGAGCTATATTCCAGTTGGGGTCTTACTAGGGTCTGGTAGGCCATGAACTTAAGGGCTGCTGATTTCACCTTTATGTTCCTACGAAGAATTCCTAGGGTTTGATTAGCCTTTTGGTTGACCTATTTATGTGGGCGTCCCAGGAGAGATCATTAGATATATCCATCATCCATGCCAAGATATTTAGCTGAGGTAACAGATTCTAGTAGTGTATTGTGGAGGAAGTACTGTGATGGTATAGGATGTTTCCTTTTTGTGACGTAGATAACTTGACACTTGGTGGGATTGAATTCCATATCCCAGTCCAACTCCCACTTTTATAGTGTGTTAAGATCATTTTGAAGGGTTTTAGAATTAGATTGTTTGACAGAAGTTAGTGTCATATAAATTGCAGTGTCATCTGCAAATAGACGGACTTTGGGCTTGATATTTTGTGGGAGGTCATTAATGTATACAAGGAAGAGCAGGGGTCCGAGCACTGACCCCTGCGGAACTCCAGAGGGGACGGGTATGGGCTCAGAAGTTGTGCCGTCTAGGATGACAGATTGAGAGCGGTTGTCAAGGAAGCTCTTAATCCATAGAAGGGTTTGGCCATGGATACCATAATTGTGCATTTTGAACAGGACTTTCTCATGGCTCACTTTGTCAAAAGCTTTACTAAAATCTAACAGAATCAGGTCAACCTGTTGTTTGATGTACACTGAGTTCACAAGATCATTTACAAGCATAATTAGTTGGGTTGCACAGGATCTTTTTTCTCAGAAACCATGTTGGAGATGGTACAGAATGCCAAGGTTTGTAACATGTTTAGTTATTGATGAGGCCACAATATGCTCCAGGGTTTTGCAAAGTACACATGTAAGGGATATGGGCCTATAGTTGGCTGGGTGTCGGGTCGTACCAACTATACCTCGAACGAGGTTGGTGGCCAACAAAGTTGGCTGGGTCTGATCTGTCGCCCTTCTTGTAAATTGGGGTTACATTTGCCTTTTTCCATTGGGAAGGTATGGATCCCTCATCAATGGATTTCTGGAAGATATTTTCAAGGATTGGTGACAGTTCCTTTGAAAGTGAGTAGGATTGGTTTGATCTTGTCCGGCCCACAAGCTTTATGGGGGATTAAATTAGACAGGAGCTTTTCTATGCCACTGGCATTTATATGGATATTTGGCATTCTAGGATGGTTTTGACTGTTTTCAGGTGGTGAGATAGATTCTGATCTGAGAAATGTTGGAGTTTCATCTTGCAGTAGGATGCTAAACTTAAGGGTGATTTCGGGCTAAACACGGACTGAAATTGTTTATTTAGTACTGTTGCTTTTGAGATTTGGTCAGTATGGAGTTTGTTTTGGTATTTGAGGGGTGATAGGGATGCTGAATCTTGTTTGGAGTGCTTTAGGAGGGAGTAGAATTTTTTGGTGTTTGGTTTGGATGTAGGGGAGGCATCAGGATGATTTACATTTAAGATATCCTCATAACAAGATATTTCTGGCAAGCCTCTTTAGTTTTCTTTATGACCGTATGTTTGAGGTCCAAGAAATATTTGCGATCAGAGGATTTGTTTGATTTCCTAAGTTTTTTGAAGGCCCTATCACGCCTTCTTATAATCCTCTTCCTCTTCTCTAATTAATGTATTATTGCATTCCTCTTCATCTATGAGTTAACCATCAACATGTTTTCATCCACAGAATCAGTATGAAGGCATTGATATTGGTCGGAGGTTATGGCACAAGGCTGAGACCTTTAACATTGAGCTGTCCTAAACCGCTGGTTGAGTTCTGCAATAAACCAATGTTGCTACATCAGCTGGAGGCCCTAGTAGAGGTAAACTTTATTTTTTATTAAAATGCAGTTTGTCATATATATTTAAAATGCGGGTAGTTCTTTGACAGGGCTACTATTGCATATAGCATAGCTTTGTGTTTCAGCAAAAAGTTATTTATTTCATGGTATATTGATTTTATAGGCGTACATTCAACTTTTTGTGTGGTTAGCTCAGTTTTAGTGATACATGCCTAGAGACATGAAACTGACATGTCTTAAAAAATTTTGCGCTAATGTTTTCTATATAACACAAGTTTAAAAAATATATTTGCCTGAGGGTTTAGTATAGATAATCACATTGCAATGGAAGTTAAAAGTAAAAATTTATCCGGCTATAAACACATAATATGTATAAAAGAATGTATTTTCTATAAAAATATGTTAAATCTGTTATAATTTATAGGCTAATGTGAGTGCCAAAGACTTTTTAATATGTATTTCCTTAATGTGATTAATTATTAGTGACACAACTTTTTATTAGTCCCCTACTAGTCATATGAGTGTTCAGTAAGTCCGTCAGCAATTTCGTTTCCTGTCTGTGTTTTCAACATGCATGGACCGATTTTGATATAACCTCACACAATGGTTACCCATACCACAAGGGTTTGTCATTCACAACCAGCCAACTACTACCAAGGTCAAGATCAAACTTAGGGCTAAAACACTACTTCCTTTCCAGTCTGTTTCTTCCACATTGCCCGATTTGGATATAACTGTACACAGTTGTTACCTATGTGATGAGGGTGGGTCTTGCATAACACCTAGTCACCTACTTCCAAGGTCAAGCTCATACTTATGGGCTCAAACTCTGTAAGTTAGTATTACATTGCAACATTTCCTGTCTACTCTATATCTTTTTAGTACATGGACCAATTTCAATATAACTTCACAGGATTGTTACCCATGTGATGAAGGATGAACACCTAGCCACCTACTCCTGAGGTTAAGGTCACACTTCGGGCTCAAACCTTTCACATTGTGTTATATAGCAACATTTCCTGTCCTCTATGTGACTTGTACATGCATTTACTGTAATCCCACAATTAGTAGCCGTACCATTTTAATTAAGGATGTGAGGCAAACAACACCCAGCCACCTACTCCAAAGGCTAAGGTCATGCTTGGTTTTATATAGCTGTATCTGTGGCATGCACATTTTCCTCAGCAGTTTCACTGTATTACCTTTACAATACCATAAATGTGTGCACCCTTCTTTATAGATTGTACCAAACCAGTAGGGGATCTTGTATTGCATGACAATACCTCTTCAACTTGTTTTGATTACAGTAAACTCCTGATATAGCAGAAATCCGGATATAAGGAACAAATTTTCTCGGCCCGATTTATTTTCTTTATTTATCTTATATGAAAATTGTATATGGATATAACAAACTCCGGATATAATGAACACATTTTAATGGTCCCAAGGAGTTTGTTATAAACGGAGTTTACTGTATTGTGTTTTGAGTCCTTCTGTAACTGTTATGTTTGTACTAAAATTCTTGTGTGTTATTTTTGTAGTGAAAGGTTCTTAATTGAAAAGAGAAAAATATTGACTTTTAGTGAGCTAGTATTTTCAGTTGATGCTTATTTTATGCAGGCAGGTGTCAACCATATTATCCTGGCAGTCAGTTACAGAGCTGATCAGATGGAGAAGGAGTTGAAGTCTGTTGAAAAAAAGGTAATTATCAAATGCAGTGTGATAGGTCTTAGCTGTTTCCCCAGACATGTTAGACAGATAGTTGCAGAAAAAAAGACTTTAATAAATATTAATATTGCTCTCTCTCTCTCTCTCTCTCTCTCTCTACCTTCATATATAAGGCAAATAGAAATATGTGCATTTCCAGTCTCCCAACCAACCATAACATGTTACTGCAGACAACAAACTTTTTTTCATAAGGAAAGGATCAAAAAGACCAATTTTCAAGTGTTTTTGAGTAAAATAAGGCAAAGAAAATAGAAATAGCTGCTCATGACCTACCTTAATTGTTTGGGCAAGAAAACCTGAAACACATTTGTTTTTTTTGGCCTTACTATTGGCCCTACGTTTGATTTGTTAAATATGTTGCCATTAAATATGAAGGGTTTATAGCTAAATCCAATGACAGTTTGTCTTGGGTAATGTATCTCAAATGTGCACACCTGTACCCATAAAATGGATATTACCTCTGTTAAAATAAGCGTGTACAGTACAATGCTATACAGTTTTTACTTTTGATGTGACCTGACATATTGCCTTGTTAGTTTACTTTTATATTACGTGTTGAAAGTGATTCAGATTCAATTTTATTGCTTAAGTACCCTGGGTGTATACACTATCAATTGCATCTTTAGAAATGGAACTTCATTGTTGCAGTTACGAATTAACATGAAAAATTTCGTTAATTATCAATTATATCAATCGATAAAAGTAAATAGCTATATTTTATATGTGCTAAATGTAACATGCCGACAGTAAGTACTTTGTATTTGTATTTATGCAAAATGACTATCTGACACCTTATTTCCTGCTGAAACTAGTTCTAAAATATTACTGATCTTTTATAATTTTACTGTTAAGAAACTGTGTTAGCAGTAACTTCATTTTACAATTACAATGGAAATGTTATTTTGATCATTTTGCAGGTTTGAAGTTTACATTATCAATTGGTCCTTGGAACGTAGCCTCTTGGTACAGAGTATCTCACCAAGGACAATGACCCATTTTTGTACTAATTATCACATTATCTGTGATTTGCCATTCAAAGCTATACATAGCTTAAGTTTATATGTGTTAAATGTAACATGCACAAAACAGGTAAATAAATTTGTATTTGTATTTATGTCAAAATAAATTTCAGTTCTCTATTTTCCTGCTAAGATACATAGCTCTTCAATCATTACTGATCCTTTGAATTTAATAGGTAAAGAGCAGTAAATTATTTCTACAATTATACATAAATGTTATTTTGACATAAGTTTTGCAGATGTTTTGAATATTTATATTATATGTCCATAGCCATGACGTGACAATCTTTCCAAGTTGACATGACCCATACTACTTGTGTACTAAGTGTTGTCTGTGTTATCCATTCAAAGATTTGATAAAGTTTCTAATGGAACATCATGGAAGACAGGGACCTATTGCCTAAGACCAGTTTCAGCTTCTGTTCTCTATATTTGTAAGTTCCTCCCCATTAGTCTCCCTTTATCTAATAAGACTGAAGAGCAGCTAATATTTATTGTCAATTTAGTAAGGTTTAATGTAAATCATAACATATTAGCTCCATGTGATGATATACATGTCTGATAGTATTTTTATAAAGACATGACGTGACAAACTTTGCATGTTGTTCCTTAAGATATTATTTCATTGCTTGTTATAAGTAAAAAATTAAGATCTTTTAAAGTTTAACTGGCTCCTGCCTGGTGCCCTACTTAATGCCCTAGAACCTGATCTTTTTGCACCCTTATTTCCTGATTTCATTTTGTTCAGTGTTGCACTTTGCAGTTTTTTTGCATTGCCAGTGTCATGTGAGAGAATTTCTAAGAATGTTTTGCAAGATTTATATCTGTTGACAGGTTACAAAAGTAGAGGAGCCATCTAAATATGGTGTTGTTGTGTATGATGTGGAGTGTGGTAGAATTAACAGATTTGTTGAGAAGCCACAAGAATATGTGTCCAATAAAATCAATGCAGGGATGTACATGTTCTCTCCAACTATGTTAGACAGAATTCAGGTAATGTATTGTATGGATTAATGATATTTTATTAGTTATTTGAATAGAATATACCTGTATATATAGGTTCTCACTTATAGCAAACTCAGATAATAGCCAAAACTCGGCTATAATGTAGTGAATTTTATTCCTCGTCTGCATTTCTTCTTTATTTTTCTATAAAGTCTCACATGCTTAAAGCAAATTTGGATATATAAAAAAATTGGCTAAATGCAATGCAATAATTCCCAAGTCCTGAGAAACAATTTTCTATGTTAAAGAGCTCAGTTATAATGAATCTCAAGGTCATCTACACAAACAGTATTCGACCCAATTTTTGTCTGAAAAGTAAAGTTAAATTATACATAAAATTTGTTTTCTTTGCATTTTTCATGCTGAAAACCACCACTAGTTACTGTTGTTTGAATGCATTCGAAAGGTTACCTTTGAGACATGCAATATGCATGTTGTATGCAAACATGTAACGTATAACGTAATTTCACTCTATCGATACAATGAATTTTTTATAGAACAAAATAAATCACAAGTTTCCTAGGAATTACAACATTTAGATTCAAATGACATCTCCTCTAGAAACCTCTACAAATGTTGACATTTCTGAGGAATATTCTTTATAAGCTCTTCCTAAAATTGGAACATAAATGCCATTCTCATAGCCAGATACTCAGCTTGTATAACTAGGTAAAACTTAAAATCTTCTTCTCTGAATCCACAATTTTGTCTTATTGCTTAAGGTTTTATTTTTATGTATCATTTTCTTAGTTAAACCTCTACGCAGATTGAGAAAATTTTACCCCCGACATCAAAATTGACCCCCCGGAGGCAAGTTATACACTAGGGAATATGAAAGCTTTAAATTTCTTCCCTGAAACCAGATGGCCTAAAACTAACATATCTGGCATGTAGCATTGTCTAGTCTGTCCGTCCTACCAAGATTGTCCGAAGTCATGTCCGTCCGTGGTCCCCACAAAATTGCCGTGTCCGGACTGGTAACTTTGTTTTGCATATGAATGTATGGAATTTAAAAATCTTCTTTTGACACCACAAGGCCTAGCACATCTTAGAATTTGGCATGTAGCATTGCAAGTGGACCCCACCAAGATTGTTCCCTACCCTGGATCAAAATGCCTGAAGGGGTCACTTAGTTTTACTTGGATTATGAAGGAAAAAATTATGAAGATCTTCTATATATGAAACCACATAGGCCTAGAGCTTAGATATTTGGCTTTGGCATTGCTAGTGGAAAGGATTGTTCAAATTATGACCTAGGACAACATTGCCCCTAGCGGGGTCATTTAGACATAGACTTATATAGTAAAAACTTTAAGACCCTTCTCCTTTGAAAGCTCAAAGGCCAAGTATGCTTAGATGTTTGGAAGGTACATTGGTATTTCCTCCACCTATATGTCATATTATGCCCCAGTCAAAATTGACCCCTGGACGTGTAACTTGTTTTACATAGCCTTAGAAGGAAACTTTTAAAAATCTTATCTTGACACCAAATGCCAAGAGCATAAGATAATTGCATATAGCATATGCCTAAAGTCCCTCTTCAAAGGTGGTCATACTTATGACCTTAAAGGGTAAATTGATCCTCTGCCGGGGTATAAGCATATGTTTTACAAATTCGTATTAGGAGTAACTTTATGCCTTGGGATTTTAAAATAACTTTGGCATCAAATGATCTATCACACCAAGGCTAGTGAACTTGTACCAACATCCCTACTACAGGGTCAAGGTACCTTATTGTTTATAGAATAATGAAATCCAAGTTTCTATGAATTACATTTGTGTCCAGGCCTATATCTTTATTATGCTTATTAGAAGTGACTTTTATAATAACTGTGCTAAATTCTTGCTTAAATATGGGAACATAAAGCCATGTCTCATAACCTTATACCTCAAGGTCAAGGTACCTAGGTTTAAAGTAATATTTTTGTATGCATGATTACTCTGTCATGCATGGACAGGATTTTAATATTTAAGGATGACATTTTTTCTTTCATTTATTGAGCCATAAGGACACACTGTGAGAAGCACCTTTTCCCAACATGGCGGCAGTTCGTATACACTATGGAAGGGGACAGCTCTTTTTCTGTTAAAGTGGACAGTATGCTTAGAAATAGTAACTGCTTTTTGTATTTAAACTGTTTGACACTGGCCTCTTATTTTCATATAGTCAGAATGCTTCATGTGACGTCTTAATTAATGAAATATAAGGAATATACTGAATGTATACACAGAGAAATACAAAGTGACAGAATACTGGTATAAGACAAAGGAACAGAAATCGCCAACTTGAGAAGTTTTGTCATTTAGAATATCGATTTCTGCATACTCTAATGAAACTTAGTTTACAGTGACATAGAATTGTAAATTTCTCTTATTTCGTAGGATTCTGGATGGATGTAGGACAGCCTAAAGATTTCCTGACTGGTATGTGTATGTATCTAAACTCACTGAGACAGAAGAACTCCAATCAACTGTATACCGGTGAAGGTGTCGTAGGAAATGCTCTGGTAGTAAGTACATAGTTGTCTTCCCCTTGCAAAGTCGTCTTCTTATTTCAAACCAGGCCCCATGCTTATGAAAGTTTCCTGAGCACAATCTCATGCTCAGCGCAAAATCATGCTCAGTAACATTAACTAAAGTAAAGTTACAATGTATATCTTTTTACTATGTCGGTTCCGTAGCAATAAACAGAAGGTCTGTCCTTTAGCTTATGTAACTTTATATTAAACCCAACTTTGTAAATAAATATAACTTGAGTTGACTTCAGCATGATTACTTGAGCATGATTTTGTGCTGAGCATGAGATTGTGCTCAAGAAACTTTTATAAGCACGGGGCCAGATGTTTATAGAAGTAAAGGTATAACAATTTAAAAAAATACAAATGAACTGGAATTAGTTATACAGTAAAATTTGAAATTAAGTGGTATATGCAGATGTTTTACTTGAAGTAATGAAAACCAACCTAGGTTGTTACTTGTAAGAGGGCAATGTTTCAGAAATAGATCATACTATCAAATTGAAGAATTAGCATTTGATTGTCCTGTATATTACTCAACTCTGAACTGTCATGCTTTAAACAGTTCTATAAGATGATTTATTCTTTGACCTTTTCAGGACCCAAGTGCAAAAATAGGACATAATTGTAGAATAGGCCCAAATGTGACAATAGGACCAAATGTAGTGATAGAGGATGGGGTGTGTATTAAGAGATGTACGGTATTGAATGGTGCACACATCAAGTCACATTCCTGGTTAGAGTCATGTATCATTGGCTGGAAGTGTATGGTTGGAAGCTGGGTAAGTACAGAAGTACAGTCTTACAGACAGTTGTCTATACATAGTCAGAAGTAGCTATTTCATGAACATAGTTTTTTTACTGCTTGAAGAGCTTTTCTACTGCATAAAGTCACTGCTAGAATTATGACTGTGCAGAAAGTGTTGCCATGGCATTTGCAGCCATTTAGAATGCAGAGGAATCAGTATGTGCACGTCAGAAAAGATAAGTACATATTAAGTAGTTAACCAACTGTCTTTTCAGTTACACAAGTATCTAAATTTCTTACAGCAAAGTTTTACCTTGCTGTTTTATGTATGCCCAATTATTTCTCTGGAAGTTTGTTAGATTTATGAATCTATTGTTTGCAATATACTTAAGAGATATGTTTATCTTAAATATTATCAACAATTAAAGTGTTTTTTTTTCTGATACATTTTCAGGTTCGTATGGAGAATGTATGTGTTCTAGGAGAGGATGTGACAGTTAAAGATGAACTTTATATAAATGGAGGAAGAATCTTGCCCCATAAATCTATAGGTGACTCTGTGAAGGACCCTCAGATCATCATGTAGTGTTTTGTGCATTTAGAATGATATATGTGGTTTACACTTTAGTATCAGCTCTTCTGGTTGGGCAGTGTTCAAAGTGTCATCATGGAACAATTCATTTGATTGGATAGAACTGATATCATACATGCATTTCTTAAATGTCAAAAAAAAAAAATGTGGAATCAAACAACCAGATCCTAAAGCAAATAATCTTTTACACAGCTGATTTTGCATATCACAGTTGAAGCTAAATAATGCAAAGGGAGATTATTATTGTATTTATTGGGTTCAATATTTTTAGTATTAAAACAGGATTCTGCTATATACTAACTGCTGTAAGATTTCAACATTTTGTATCAGCTAAAAAGTCACCATCATAATTCAGTGAAACATTAAGATCTAAATTTTGAAGAAAATAAACGATGAAGCTGCGAGACTGAAATGTTTTTTTTCTTCTGCAAATTGTATTGAATTCATTATACCATGGTGTTCAGCATTGTACAAGTTTTGCTCAATGAACATATGCACTGAACATATATTGTCTGTTGTGTTGTAGTCTATAGACCCTGACATTACTTACTGTTTTCTTTTGGTACAGTTTTCAAGAGGGACATAACATAACAGGTGCAAAAATGAAGACCTTAAAGTACAAAATGCCTCTGTTGATCAATATACATGTGTTCAGTCTGGACATTGTTCTGGCTCTTACAGAGCAAAATCTTTCATTTAAACTAATTAAAAGTACTGCAACATATGTATGCAACTACCCTTTATTCGAAACATTTAAAGCACTGCATACACTTTTTTTCCCCAAGGTCCACTTTATCAAAATTAAAATTCAATCAAAATATGCTGATATAAGGTAGATACTAAAGTAGTATTTATGCAACAATTTCAAGCCTATATGTCATTTACTGAAATCCATCATGTCTTGTGCTTAGCTATGTGTTCCATTGACCATAGTCATAATATTTTTGTAAATTATTCCACTCTATTGCCTTTTTTTGGTGAGTTCTGTAAAGTTGTGTAAATGTTAAGGTTGATTATAGGCCGAAGCAATTTCAAAAAAAACATTGGAAGTATAATGGGTTACAGATGTTATATATAAATTACCTGTACATTTGGATTCAATCCTTTAAATATAGTCTAGTGTATGTAATGTGGAGGAAACAAATGCATTTAGAGGGCTACCACTTGTTTCGCATTCAGATTGATAGCAGTATATATTTTATAGTGTAGCTTGTTTGACTTTTCTGGCTTCTCTTGTTCACTGTAGAAATATCTGTGCCAACATTTGAGCCACAGAAATTCTTGTTCCTGTTTCTGTTTTACTACCTACATTGTATTTTTGTTATGTATGTATTTATACTAATACTGTATGTTGTTGAAATTGTAAGAATTTGTAGTGCCCTATAATTTAGAATGAGTGATTGTGTAAGGATATCTATTTTTTATCTCTGTTAAGTATGTTGATATAGGTTATACATTATGTATGTGTATATAGGTACATGTACACACACAAAGGACTCAGTGTGGGGTTATTTATAGACTTAACTCATTAGGAAATGAATGTTTACATTACAAGTACCCCCAGCCATACAAGGAAGGTACAAAGTCATTGTTCACTAACAGTCTGTTAAACAGATCTGTACTGTTCATTATTTCTGTCACTGATGGAGTTTCTATTTATCTATGCACTGTATATAATTAAGGGTAGTCTAATAATGTATAGGGGGAGTTTGTATCTGGTAACATTCCTACATTCATGTGTGAGTTAAAACATAAAGTGTGAACCAAATTTCTGCTAGTTGTTTATTTGTTGAGTACTAAACAAGGAAAGATTGACATGTTTTAATACTGTAATAGGACAAAATCACTAGAAATGCAAGTGCTTGTTTTCCGTGTTACTTTGGTAAAATGCTGTTTTTTTTTAATAAGTTTCCAGTAAAAGTTTAGCTTTCCTTTTTTTTCCCAGTTTACTGTTTGCTACTTACAGGAAAATGTTGTAGCATATTTTTCATCCAATGTTGTTGAATGCAATCTACCTCAGCAGTAAAAATGTTTATGGCATTATACTTGATTACAGCTGGTAGTCAAGATTTGCACCGTATGTAATATGCAAACTTGATGATGATCCATACATTTTGTACATGATTGTTTTCATCCTCTGCAACATGTAATATCTGGCATGTGATTGGCTAGATATAAGTTCAGTTTCATAATTGGCCAATCAACATCCAGAGCTTTGAGACTAGTCTCAAAGTAACAGACCTTGGATAAGATATTATGCGTACTTGTTCACAGATTCTGATGGTGTAACAATTTAAATTCATATTTTAAGGATGGAAATTTGAAATTAATCTATAATATTATGTATAAAAAACTTTTTTTCTGAAATTATGATTTTGCTTATATTAATTTACCAACTCAGAAACATTGTATGTTTGTTAGCTTTTAAGAGTAACTTTGGAAGTTATTTTCAATATTAAAAAACCTGTGAATGAGTAGTAAAACTGAAAATGTGGTTCAGATCCCTGTTTATAAGATTGGGGGTTGGGGGCAGGGACATCTGCTCATTTACACTTACATTATAGCCCTGTATTCATGGACATCTTAAAAACTGCTGATCTGATAGTGTTGTGTTCTGTTTTAAAATGTTTTATCGTTAATTATTGGTATAATACATGAAATTCATATTTAGTAAGATCACCTTTTTGGGGTTTAGTTTATTGTGTGATGAATTATATATATGTTACATAAAATTATAACTTTTGGGCGTAGGAATTTTAGTACCAGCGTTTCTTGGACGATCAAAATCTGTTTATTTTAAGCACAATATCGGTGTAAATTGAATTTTGGACATGATTGCAGTATTTCTCAATATTTGGTAGTGTTAAAAATGAAATGACACTTTGATGTCATTTACAGCACAGTTATAAGCAGAGCTCCTGGAAGACATTCCTTTCTCCATTAATGAATTTTGTAATTAAATGTAATATGCATAATACATAGGTATAGATGAGTGACGTACTTGCAGTTTTTGTGTCTTTTAATGAGGTAACCTCAATGGGTCATACACCTTTATTGTGGAACAAGAACTTATTTTCATGTAGGATTTAATGTGCTGCACACAAAGATGGGAAAGCCATTAAAGCGCCGCACTCCAACAAGTTCCTACAAAAGAAATTTCTTCAAAAATTGTTACTGTATCAGCGGATTGTTTTATATAACGGAAGTTTTTAACAAATGAAATTAGTGTTGTTTTGCTAACTTTTTTGCTGCATAATTACACGTACTAGCGGGCAGGCCTTTGGTATATCAATATTTTTAACTCGCATCAAAAGCGACACCATATGTAGTAGGTTAAGCCGCTGTAAATTTTTTTGTAAGCACAAAGATCCGAGTTCAAAACCTGGCTTGGGTAAATATTTTTTCTACCTTTATTTTTAGCTCTTACACAAAGAAAATATCTTGATGCTGACAAATTGAATATATTGATTTTACAAAAAAATTAAAATTTACTAAGAATTTATAGGTGCAGCGCTAAATCAAACTTATTTTGTCCTTAATGGCTTTTTTTTTTACCATACGGATGTTTTCTAGCGGTTTATTGAACAGTTGTTTTGAATTTTGCTGCCATTATTAAGTCTAGCAGATGAAAATGATCTGGATATGTGTGTTGTCAAAAGACACTTCATTACTCGCCAGGGCCACCCCCAAAAAAAAATTTGTAGAACTACATATTCGTACATTATAATATAGAAATAAAAAAAATTAATTTTATTATAATATACTATTTAAAATGTTATAATTTTTAAATTATAAGTTTATAATATTTAATAGTTTAATGTATAACATTGTAAATTCATTAATACTTTGTGTATGTCGGTGTTGGTTGATTTTTTATGTTTTTGTTTATATATTGCGGCTGTAATTTGCCAACATTGTAACGTTTGTTTTAACAATTGACACGTTCGTCACTGTCTCGCACCTTATTTAACGAGCGTTGTGAGGCAAATTGACAAAGTAATTTTCAGTAGGTAAAATGGTGATATTCCTACAAGCTCCATCATATTTTAATAAAAGTAAATTAAATTATTGCTTTATACCTCCTAGAATGTATTTGACATAGTATAACCCCAAAATAACAGTGACCATAATCTGCAACTCAAATCTATGTGCAAACATGAATAGCCTATAAACAAGAATCTCACTTTAATTACTGACTACTACAAAATATACATTCGCTGTAAAATTTCACCAATATATCGAGGTTTTTAGTAGAAACAATGCACTATGATTGCATACTTTTAACCAAAAAATTGCCTTCACATGCTCCAATTTGATATTATACACATTAAACAATGTGAATAGTCAATGAACATGTTTGAATACGTGTAGCTAATGTTACTAGACCTGAAATTGCCTAAATTCCAATCAAAAATTCGAAATAGGGGACAATTACAAAAGTCCACTTCTTTTGAATTCCTAATTATCTTTTTTACTTATTTGCCAGAAAGCAGTTCTTCTGGAAAATCATAAACTCATTATTCATAATTTGACTCATTTTTATTCAAATTCCTCTAAGACCTTCTCAATATGCACTCATATTGCTCTCAGTATTAAAATATTAAGGGACTCCATGCATACATCTTCGGTCCCATTTGATATTCCATGTTAAATTCTAATTTAGTAACTGATTTGAGTTTATGTTTTTTTAGGAACTTGTTTTTAATCAACATTGGGATGGTTTCTAATGTGCGTGCCAAAATGACACACTGATAAATAAACTAATTGACATCTAGATGGGTGAAATTTTGCTATAATATTTTCATGGCCAAGTGTCACAGGTTTTGGACAATAATTTTCAGGTCAACTGTGACATCTGGATGGATGAATGGTGCTGCCAAATTTTCTATAGTTGACAAGTAGAACTTGATTTTTTTATGGAAAATACTAATTCAGATGCATCCATTATGGTTATAATGTGATCTGGATATGCGTGTTGTCCAAAGTCTTGAGTGTAACTACTGTCTTTTTTAGATTACAAAAAGGGTATATTGATTAAATTTGGAATACATGAAGTTGTTGGTTATTTTTTATGTTTTATACCTACATTCGACAGTGTCTACTATTTAAGCAATCATTTTCATGGTAAATGCATAGCTCCCTGTGTAGCTGACCTCCCTGTGAGGACCAACTGAATGCTCCCACTTGTCACAGTAGTTGAAGATTTGAACATAAAGTCACATCTGGTCATGAGGACTACTCTACCTCTGCTCACAGCCAATTATAAAACCCAGGGAGATGCGGTGAAGAGGTGGAGCTTGTTCTTTAAATCCTTCAAATCAAAATGGATTAGGGGCATCCAGTCCCTTGTTTTGGTGCAAGTACTGCTCATCCCAGAAAGCAGTCTTCAGGAATAGTAAACATGAATTGTAAGACACTGAGTGTACAATCGAAAAGTTAAATGATCAAGTTTAAATTAAATCGAGCAACATCTTGTCCCAGACCATGATTAATTGGGAATTTTGGGAGACCTGGATATCTGGATGGGTGAATGTGCTGCCAATACACTGATTAAACTTTGGACATCTGGATGGGTGAAGTGTGCTGCCACTGCATAGTGATTAAACTTGGGACATCTGGATGGGTGAATGTGCTGCCACTGCACAGAGTGATTAAACTTGGGATATCTGGATGGGTCAAGGTGCTCCTCCCCAAAGTGATTAAACTTGGGATATCTGGATGGGTGAATGTGCTGCCACTACACAAAGTGATTAAACTTGGGGCATCTGGATGGATGAATGTGCTGCCACTACACACAGTGATTAAACTGCAGAGAGTGATTTAACTTGGGTAATCTGGATGGGTGAATGTGCTGCCACTACACAGGGTGATTAAACTTTGGACATCTAGATGGGTGAATGTGCTGCCACTACACACAGTGATTAAACTTCAGAGTCATTTAACTTGGGTCATCTGGATGTGTGAATGTGTTGCCACTGCACAGAGTGATTACACTTTGGACATCTGGATGGGTGAATGTGCTGCCACACCAGTGCATAGACTGCAAATAAGTGTTTAGACTGATGCTGTCATACTGCCTGGTGAATTTGATGCAACTGCACAGTGGTAAATTTGGACATCTTGTTGGGTCTAAAATGTGACTGCATAAAGTCATTAAATGAATATAAATAAGCTGGCCATCTATATAATGTGCTGCCACTGCACGAGTGATTAAGCTTACTCTGTATGGGTGATGTCTATCATGCACACAATGTAAACATGGGACATCTGGATGGGTGAATGTGGTTACTGCATGTGATTTAACTTTGACATCTGGATGGATGAATTGTGTCATGACCGTTTGAAAAATCTTTGTAGGAGGGTGAAAGTGCTCCACTACACACGTGTTAAACTTGGGACATCTGTGAGTGAACCTGCTGGCCCTACACAAGTGATTAAACTTTAGACATATGGATGTTTGAAAGTGTTCCACTGCACAGTATTAAATGGGACATCTGGATGGGTGAACTAGTGCTGTCCCTGCATAGAGTGGTAAATCTTGACACGATGGGTGCATGATTTGCCACTACACAGGATGATTTAACTTAGACAGGTCCACCTGATGAATGTGCTCCACTACATCCAGGGTTATTGAACTCTAGACTATCTGGATTGGAGAATGTAATGCCACTGTTGGACATCTGGATGGTTCTATTTACTGCCCTTGCATAGACAAGAGTTTTGAGAGTTATGGTAACTTGTTTTGACAACTGGGGTTGGTCTTGTTGGGTTGAAACCTAATGCATAAAGTAAATGATATAAACAGATGCCATTTATCCCTCAACTGTCTTCCATTGACTTTCATAAATGCAACATTAGAAAGGCCAATTTTTACCTGTGGGGACATGATTTGAAAATCTTTGTTGAAGTCCACTACACAATACTACATCCAAACATCTAAACTCTAGGCCTAGTGGTTTTAGACAAGAAGATTTTGAAGTTTTCCCTATGTATGCCTACTTGAACTCATAAGATTTGTACAGATGCCGGACAGTGAGTGCATTAAATAGCTCAGCTTGAGCACATGTGCATGTGTGCTCAGGTGCGCTAACAAAAGGCAAGGCGGAAATCTGCTGTTTGTTAAACAACTGCAAATTTGACTTGAAAACAACGCATTAAGCTGAAAAAATGCTTTATTCATTTAGAAGCAAACAAATAAAAAGGTAAACAAATGGGGACAAAACATAATCTCAAATTTATGGCCATTATGAAATGATTACCAAAAGTTGAAGCAGCTTCATGCGTGCAAGAAAGATGCGATGAACTGGTTACACAAACACAAAATACAGTCAGAATATGAATATTTTACCACTAAGGAACAAGCTAATACAGTTGATTATGTCCAATGATTGTCAACCTACTAAATAGTTTTGTTCCAAAATGTTGGTGTTTGAAATATTAAAGATCATGTAATTGCCACAGCCAGCTTAAAGATGCAGTTTTTATCTGCTTAAGAACAAAATTATACTGCTTCAGTAAAACATTTGTAACATGTCTACAGCAAAAAACAGCTGATTTACGTAGTACGTATAATGGCACGGTAAGTTCATAGCACCTTTGATGCAGTTTCGGTGGCATTACTGAATATTTAAAAACATTGCTGTACCAAGTTAACTGTAAGGCAAAAAATAATTTCATTTGTGAAGTATACAAAATCATTCCGACTAAAACTAGAAGTTGGGATTTTAGTTATTTTGATTTTTTCATTTTTTTTGGTTAACTTCCTAATAAAAAGTTTAATTTTAAGTTCTGTTTAAATTCTGAAAGCGCAGCACAGATGGAGCACTTGACACCATTTTGTGTTTAACAGTTCTAAATCATAGTTTGATAAAGGACTATTAGATCAGGTGTACATAATTAAGTCGGGCCTTGTCAATCCCTACTGCAATCATTGTGCCTTCACTTTCACATAATACAAAACAAGAGGGCCATGATGGCCCTTTATCGCTCACCTGAGTACAACTGCTTTTAATAAAGTTGCTAGAAATCATCGAAACAACCTTTCTGACAAATTTCCAGGATATTTGGGCTGAAAATGTTACCTCTAGAGTATTAACAAGGCTTTTCCATATTTGGGCTGTGTGACCTAGTTTTTGACCCCAGATGACCCATATTGAAACTTGAGCTAGAAATCATCGAAACAACCTTTCTGACAAATTTCCAGGATATTTGGGCTGAAAATGTAACCTCTAGAGTGTTAACAAGGTTTTTCCATATTTGGGCTCTGTGACCTAGTTTTTGACCCCAGATGACCCATATTCTAACTTGAGCTAGAAATCATCAAAACAACCTTTCCGACAAATTTCCAGGATATTTGGGCTGAAAATAATACCTCTAGAGTGTTAACAAGGTTTTTCCATATTTGGGCTGTGTGACCTAGTTTTTGACCCCAGATGACCTATATTTGAACTTGAGCTAGAAATCATCGAAACCACCTTTCTGACAAATTTAAGGGTATCTGGCCCAAAAATTTTCCCCCCTGGGGGTTGACAACGTTTTTCCATATTTGGACTGTGTGACCTAGTTTTGACCCGGTGACCCATATTAAAACTTGAGCTAGAAATCAACCAATTAACCCTTTCTGACAAATTGCCAGGATTTTGGACTGAAACAGTAGCCTCTAGAGCCTTAACAAGATTTTTCTATTTTTGGGTCATGTAATCAGGATATTTGGGCTGAAAATAATACCTCTAGAGTGTTAACAAGGTTTTTCCATATTTGGGCTCTGTGACCTAGTTTTTGACCCAAGATGACCCATATTCGAACTTGAGCTAGAAATCATCAAAACAACCTTTCTGACAAATTTCCAGGATATTTGGGCTGAAAATGTTACCTCTAGAGTATTAACAAGGCTTTTCCATATTTGGGCTCTGTGACCTAGTTTTTGACCCAAGATGACCCATATTGAAACTTGAGCTAGAAATCATCGAAACAACCTTTCTGACAAATTTCCAGGATATTTGGGCTGAAAATGTAACCTCTAGAGTGTTAACAAGGTTTTTCCACATTTGGGCTCTGTGACATAGTTTTTGACCCCAGATGACCCATATTTGAACTTGAGCTAGAAATCATAGAAACAACCTTTCTGACAAATTTCAAGGATATCTGGGCTGAAAATGTAACATCTAGAGTGTTAACAAGGTTTTTCCATATTTGGGCTGTGTGACCTAGTTTTTGACCCCAGATGACCCATATTCGAACTTGAGCAAGAAATCATCAAAACAACTTTTCTGACAAATTTCCAGGATATTTGGGCTGAAAATGTTACCTCTAGAGTGTTAACAAGGTTTTTCCATATTTGGGCTCTGTGACCTAGTTTTTGACCCCAGATGACCCATATTCGAACTTGAGCTAGAAACAACCTTTCTGACAAATTGCCAGGATATTTGGACTGAAACAGTAGCCTCTAGAGCCTTAACAAGATTTTTCTATTTTTAGGTCATGTGACCTAGTTTTTCATCCGAGATGACCCATATTCGAACTCCTCCGAGTAATTACTATGACAAACATCCTGACCAAGTTTCGTGACAATTGAGGCAAAAACGTGACCACTAGAGTGTTAACGAACTAAGTGTGGACGGACGACGGACATTCATCGATCCTAATAGCTCACCCTGAGCCAGCTCAGGTGAGCTAAAAAAACATGAAAATACTGGCAATTTTTCACAACTATAAATAATGCAGCAAAATGTATACAAAAACTAGGAAATGGTAAACGTTCTACAGAAGCTGTTTAAAAAAAAAAAAAAAAAAAAAAAAAATTTTTTTTTTCATTGCAAACTGGCATTTAATTCCCTATCAATCATTCTCCTACGTTTTCTCTGCTGACAGAAACTGCCTTAGGTTATAACATAAAATTGGAAAAATTTCCTTATTCACAATATTATAATAGTCTTTTATAAATTCTAATATTTTAAAGTCATTCATTTGCAAACTGGCATTTAATTCCCTATTAATCATTCTCCTATGTTTTTTTTTTGGAACGAGTTGACAGAAATATAGAACCATTTACACGGTTGCCTGCCTTAGGCATGTATGCAGACATAATTTAATGTAATGTTCCACCAACAAATCAGATTTTCGCTAAACACAGAAATACACTGGGTTTTACAAATCTCTAAACAATACAACCTCCGACTAAGCTAACACAGATCTGCATAATGAAACTTCTGCAATGTTCACAATCATATAAAACAACCAACTTTTAATTTAGGCCAAACAAAAAATATGCCAGTTTCCCGTATCCCAACAGACCTCAAACTTTTTATTATAAGGAACTGACCAAAAAGACCAACTTTAAAGTGTTTAAGAGCAAAATAAAACAGTGGGCCATGATGGCCCTTTATCCCTCACCCGAGTACAACTGCTTTTAACAAAGTTGCTAGAATTCATCGAAAAAACCTTTCTGTCAAATTTCCAGGATATTTGGTCTGAAAATGTTACCTCTAGAGTGTTAACAAGGTTTTTCCATATTTGGGCTGTATGACCCAGTTTTTGACCCCAGATACCCCCGCGCCCCCAATTCGAACTTAAGCTAGAAATCATAAAAACAACCCATCTGACAAATTTCCGGATTTTGGGCTGAAAATGTTACCTCTAGAGTATTAACAAGGCTTTTCCATATTTGGGCTGTGTGACCTAGTTTTTGACCCCAGATGACCCATATTTGAACTTGAGCTAGAAATCATAGAAACAACCTTTCTGACAAATTTCCAGGATATTTGGGCTGAAAATGTAACCTCTAGAGTGTTAACAAGGTTTTTCCACATTTGGGCTCTGTGAGGTTTCTAGTTTTTGACCCCAGATGACCCATATTCTAACTTGAGCTAGAAATCATCGAAACCATCTTTCTGACAAATTTCAAGGGTATCTGGCCTGAAAATGTTACCTCTAGAGTTTAACAACGTTTTTCATATTTGGGCTGTGTGACCTAGTTTTTGACCCCAGGTGACCCATATTAAAACTTGAGCTAGAAATCAACCAATTAACCTTTCTGACAAATGCCAGATATTTGGACTGAAACAGTAGCTTCTAGAGCCTTAACAAGATTTTTCTATTTTTTGGGTCATGTTATCGGATATTTGGGCTGAAAATAATACCTCTAGACAATTACAAGGTTTTTCCTTTTTTGGGCCCTGGGCCCCTTTTTTTTTCCCCCAGATGACCCATATTTGAACTTGAGCTAGAAATCATCGAAACCACCTTTCTGACAAATTTCAAGGATATCTGGGCTGAAAATGTAACATCTAGTGTAACAAGGTTTTTCACATATTTGGGCTGTGTGACCTATTTTTTGCCCCCAAATGCCCCATATTCGAACTTGAGCAAGAAATATCAAAACAACCTTTCTGAAAATTTCCAGGATATCTGGGCTGAAAATGTTACCTCTAGAGTGTTAACAAGGTTTTTCCATATTTGGGCTCTGTGACCTAGTTTTTGACCCCAGATGACCCATATTCGAACTTGAGCTAGAAACAACCTTTTGAAAATTGCCAGGATATTTGGACTGAAACAGTAGCCTCTAGAGCCTTAACAAGATTTTTCTATTTTTAGGTCATGTGACCTAGTTTTTCATCCGAGATGACCCATATTCGAACTCATCCGAGTAATTACTAGGACAAACATCCTGACCAAGTTTCGTGACAACTGAGGCAAAAATGTGACCACTAGGTCTTAATGAAGTGTGGCTTAAGGGCAAAATAACACGGACAAACCACCCAACCCCCCCCCCCCCCAGCCAGCTCAGGTGAGCTAAAACTTTCAACTGACAGACCTTAATCTGGCTGGCAAGAAGACTGGGTTTTATTGTTTTGTTTGGCCGTAGCAAGACAACCAGTTTTTCATTAACCAAAGATCCATGAATAAACTCTTGACTAAATCTTACCTGAAATCAACTGAAAAATGGACTAGTTTGAGAGTACATGTACAAGTTTTATTTGGTAACTTAGTTTCGGAAAAAAACAGCTGACAGGAAAATATTTCATAAAGTAATCCTTTCTGTATCTGAGCAAGTTTGAACAGAATCCAGCTATTCTTTCTAGGGTTCTAATTAGGTTTCCTTTACACATGACAAGAGATATTATATTTGTCCTGAACCTCTGAATTTATCAAAATGTAACTGAAGTGGGTGGAAACTGACGTGCCTGGCTATTGGATCTTAAGATTTCTTTTTTTTACCTTATTTACTGGTATTTCAAAAGAAGAGAATATTTATTGGCAGACATGTTAGCTAGGCCCTGAAGTAAGAATGAAAGTACCAAAGTGTACCCAAAATTATGCCAAGCACCATAACTGCTAGGCTGAGCTTTATGTATATGGTTAGCTAATAACCTATTCACAATGCAACCTATATATTTGTCTATTTCATCTTTTAACAGTTTTCTGCTTTTAGATTTTTTCTTTCCAAAAGAATGACTGATTTCATCTTAAATATCACAGCATATTTTTTTTTTTACAAAATAACTAGTTTAAAAAATAAATAATTTAAAAAAAATTTAAAAACAAAAGGGCCAAGATGGCCCTATATTGCTCACCTGGCTACCATTGGCTATAATACAAGGTGAACAACAGCAGAAATGGTCAATTTTGACCTGGGGGTCATGATTTGCACACTCTTTGTAGAGGTCCACTATATAATGCTACATTTCAAATATCTAAGTTTCGGGCCTTGTGGTTTTCAACAAGAAGATCTTTTAAGTTTTCCCTCTATAAGCCTTTGTTAAATCAAGTGACCCTCCAGTTTTTCTGAGAAGATTTTTAAAGTTTTACCAAAGTAGGCCAATATAAAATAAAGTGACCCACGGACAGGGTCAGTTTCTACCTGGGGGTCATGATTTGAACAATCTTTGTAGAGGTCCGCTAGGCAATGCTACAGGCCAAATATCTAAGCTCTAGGCCTTCTGTTTTTTCGAGTTGTTTTTCTTTTCTGTTCTGCAAGGAATGGAATTATCTGAACACATTTGATAAAGCTTCATGTAAAGAACATCCATGCCAAGTTCCATTAACATTGGCCCTGTGGTTTCAGAGGAGATGTATTTTGAAGTGAATAATGATCAGACATACAACAGACACCAGATGGTGATCCTAATAAAAAAAGTGCCAGGTAAGCTAATGACAAAAGGGCTATAATGGCCCTATATTGCTCACCGGAGTAAAAAGAGAAATCTGCAACTTTTCTAATAAGGTACATCCCTGCAAAGTTTTGTTTGAAAAGAGTAAGTGCTGTAGGACGAGATGTTATTTGAACCCAAGTGTGGATGTACCAGACATCAAATGATCCTTAGTACTAAATACTCATGTGAGCTAAAGAACTACAATATTGTAAATACAAATATCTACATTAATTAACTTTAATCTGGTTAATCATATCTCCTCCTAACACTTAAGTCCTGATTGATGCGGAATTTCTAAAATCGCTATTTCTATCCTTGTCATTTTGAAGTCCTATCTCATGTTGTTTTGATTTTTTTACTTGAAGCCTTAATGTTAGCAAACTGCCGCAGCTTTATGTGTTATTTTGAAATCTTAGAAATGATCTCAGTCTTGCAGTATTTTTTAATAAGGATCTAGTGATCATATTTCAAAGCATCCTCAACTATTTCTGTAACCAAATAAGATAACTTGTAGTTGTTCAAAGTGTAAACAAGTTTGAAACACTCGCCAATATATCAGTAACACTGGCCTAACTTCAACTTTCTGTGCTCTAAATTAACTTTCATGTCATACAACTGAAAAATAACATCAGAACCTATTCTGTCCAAACAAGCTTTTCTTTCTTTCTCCAGTAACAGCAAATTTGTACAAACATGGTCATTCATGCACAATGTTACTAAGGATTTATTAAGGATGGGAACGAATATTCCAACATTTGAATATAATGTATTCGTATTTCGTCCGAATATTCGAATGCAATTTTCGTATCAGTTTCATTCAAGAAATCAATCGTAATAAACCCCTCAGGTCATATATATATATGTTTTGTACGGACCCGTTTTCAATTAAATAAATCGTTTATCAACCTACTTTGGGTCGATCGGTGTTTTGATAACAAGTGTCAGATGTGCAAATTACGATCTTAAATTGCAAACATTGCTACAAGTTGTCTTAAAAATTGACACGTGTAATCATTGTCTGGCACCTTCTATTCTAATTAGCTATTTATCTTTAGTAAATGCAAAGATGATCGACTGCAAGTTATTTTACATTTGTTAATTACGCATCCGCCAAGTGTATTTAAAAGAAAAAATTTGGAAAAAATTACATCACTTTTAAACTGCAACGACAGAAAATTAACACGCATTAAACTAGTAAAAGAAAGACCATGAAAAGGGGTTTGACGAGACTTTAAATATTTTTTCGCAGATTGCATTCTAGATCTATGTAAAATTAAATAAAAGATCAACAGTTAAAATTTTCCCTTGTGTAATTGTCCATATTTGTACCTAAAAAATTGCCAGAAAATCCCCGACGAATCATGTTTATTACCGTATAAATAAGCCCTTTACCAGTCTGTCTGGAATCACTACAGATATCCGTCAGATATCCCTTTTCCAGTCTAAAAAAATTCTTAACAATCAATTTATCACCAGGTTATGACAGAAACTTAATGTTTCATTTTTTTGTTTTTATTATTTAAGAATTTCAGTCTAAACAGAAAAAAAACTCGACTGTTAACGGATGGAAATAACGTATAGCATTCAAAAGCATGGGAGACTGTTCATGCAGCTAGATAAGATATTTCGGACATGTAAAATATGGATACTATATATATCGATTTTGTCCGCGAATATTCAAATATATTCAAATATGCTATACAAATATTCATATATCGATTTCGTTATGCGTTCCCATCCTTAGTTTTTTTACATCAAGTATGTGGCGCATTTCTGTTAAGTTGTACGTTGTACTGCACTGATCACATTCTGACTATGTTGAAATGAATATAAAAATCTTACTTAAATAGCACTATTTTTTCTGCCTCACTAACGGACAACTGACTTTCAGTATCTTCTGGTATGACATTGGCAAAGTATTAAGGTTTTTGCAACAGCTGAAAACTGTCCTCACTTCAATTCACATTTTAAGATTTCAAAAAATTCCTTTCTACACCAGCAACAACTGTCTTGCCTCTGATTGGTAGGTTTTGAACTCGGGCAGCCAATCAGGAGCTAAAGATTTGAGACTGGCATACTAAAGACAGAACACATTACTTCCTTCACACTGTCATAGTTAAAAGTCCTAGGATCACATTTACAAGTAGCTCTCATTTTATCAAGAAAGATGTCTTTCTTACAGAAATGACCTTTACTTGTACCAAAAACATTCCTAACTTTGCTTTGTAAATCGGTAAGTACATATTAGAAACATAGCGCAGTATATTTCATATGCAAAAAATAAGAAAGGCTTTTTGGCAACTCTTTTTCTTGAAGAAACAACTTGAATACGAAAGAAAGGCATATGTCAAAACTGCTTTAGAGTGAATAGATTATGGTTCTATCAATATACTATCAATAATTTTATGTTAGTATATCAGTAAATTCCAAGTGATCCTGGGACTTTAACTGACCTAAGGACAGCTCTAGTCTGCTGGCTTACTCAAATCAACAGACTACTGAGAAAAGTTTACCTCTTGTAAGTCCTGCAATTATAATACAAACATACTCAACCATAAATCTTTAGATATACTGCATACATCTGAATGAAGACAGACAAACTGAGTTTCTAATCTATACATGCATGTAATGGTCATCATTTCAAAATAGAATTTAAAACAGAATCTGGGATTGTCATTATTGACAGCTGTTTGCAATGAATTGTACATGTATATCTAACTACCACATACACCATAATTTAACTGGAAATGCCATTTTCATCCAATTAGTATAAGACATGTTCTGTATTAAAGTTACAGTATGACTAAAGAGCTGCTATAGCGAATCTCTGAACAAGAGAAAAATTCTAACTGTACAATAAATACACTCAATATAGAAAAATAATAATACCAACAAATGACTAGGTATTTGATAACAAATCATAATTTAAACTATAACACCTACAACTTTCACATCCTGGAATAAACAAACAAAATACATGTCAGAAAACATTTGGAATCAGTGTGTTTAACAGGATATCTGTGAATGTCTGTAAAATCGCACTGCAACCAAAACAAGTACAGGAAAACTTCAGTCACTCGACCCGAGATAACTCACGATAGCCATATCAAATACATTTGTGTCAACATCTTTCATTAACATTTATTGAGTGCATTATGTTAGCGATAGAGTATTGTTTATGAGAATAATTAGGTTATTTCGAGAAGGCATAGCCTCTGAATAATACCGTAATTGTTCGAGCAAAAAGTTCTCTATCGCATTTGTATCATGGCCAATTTCCAATTCTACTCTATTGAAACTGTGATCTATTAAAGATTGATCACAGTTTTAAGCTCCACCCCCTTGCACAAAGGTTTCATAAACAGCTAATTTGTATTTGTAGAAAGACTGAATGTGGAAAGCCCGCCCTTTTTTGTCCATGTTATTGTTAAAGCTCTTCAGATTTTATACAGAAACTATTGTACAACCATACAAATAACATCTTAAAAGTTTTACTGCCAAATTAATTTCAAGAAAACTATGCTATATTATATAATGACTTCATACACAGAGTTGCTGTCCTTAAAAGTTTGCAGTTTTCCGTTTGTATGACTTAATGCTTCACTCTTCTTAACCTATTAAAGTTTCACTGTGCTTACAGAAGGTATTACTAGAGCAATAGGACATGTGCAGTTTTAAAAGTGTGGCAACTGGAAAGAGATTGAATGATGACATCAAACAATATCATGTGTGTATGAACAGCTAAAGCAAAGGAAAACATGTAACTAATATTTGTTGTAAAAATCTTGACTAATGCAACACAAAGACCAGGGCTTCGATAATTTGGTCAGCTCAATCGGTCCGGACCTAGTCTCTGACATTATTGATGTTGCAAATCATGTTACCCCACCCACTTCGGCAATACAGCAGAAGTTACTCACTTGTTTTACAGTGATGTCAAAATACACGATCTTACTTTTCAAAATTCATTTCCTGTTGAAATTGATCAATACTATACCAGACCGATTTGGAATGGCTTTTCAGACTTGTGAATCGGTTTTTGAAGTCAAAATTCGGCCCAGAACCGAAAAACTGAAGATTATCAAAGCCCTGACATAGACAATATTGTAACAACTCTTGATTACTGAATTATCTGAGCACATTTCTCCTGTCATGTGTGAACAAAGAAAACAGATGCATACAATTTGTCTTGGACAATCATGCTGTAAGTTAAAAACAAAAATACTTCAACATATATATAAAACACATTTTGTACAATTCATGTATGAACATTTGTACATGTATATACTTTGATTGCTGTTTTTTTAACAATACTGAAAAAAGCGGCTACGATGGCCCTATATTGCTCACCTGGCTATCATTGGCTATAATACAAGGTCAACAATTTTTAACCCAGGAGTCATTATTTGAACATGTAGAGGTAGCCTACATGATGCTACATGCTAAATATCTATGCTCTATGCCTTGTGGTTTCAGAGAAGAAGATTTTTAAAGTTTTTCTTATATAAGCCTATGTTAAATCAAGTGACCCCCGTGCGAATGGGGGAATGAAATTATTTGATCAGCTTTGATAGAGCTTCATGCAAGAAGCATCCCTGCCAAGTTTCATCAACTTTGCCTGATGGTTTCAGAGGAGATGTTGTTTGATGGAAATGGTGAATGGATGTACAAGATACAACATACACCAGATGGTGAGTGATCGTAACAGCTCACCCTGGCACTTTCTGGCAGGTGAGCTAATATAAAAGAATGACATGTATATGTACAATGAATCTATGTCTGTCTGATGGTTTACATTTCTCTGCTCAATGGTGATTAAATGATCTATAAACATGCTTAGAACAAAAATGAAGACAAGTAAAACAATGGCAGATGACAGGATGGATCAGGCTTTTACAGGTTTCCATTTTTTTTTTAAATAATGTAAAACAGGATAACACCCAGGCAACATTCCAAGAAAATGCGAGTTTAATTTCACCTGTCACTGAAAGTAAATCATACCCCCTGTTACACTGCAGACTCTTACTTGAATACTAAGCCTTAACATGGGGGATAAATTGATATTGCTCACCTTAGTTGACAAGGTCAAGGTCATATAAATACTCAAGCACACCACACTTGAAACAAATATGAGATACAAACTCCCTGACACAGAGCAGTTTTTTCTTACATGCCTGTTTATCTTATTGTGTTAATCACAGAAGAGTATATCTTTTATGAAAACAAACAGGTAATGACTATAATAAACTCTTATTAAAGAAAATATCTTCAGGGGCCTAGCTAGAGCAAAATTTTAGGGAGAAGTCACTTCTCCCTGAGCTGAAAATAGGGAGAAGTGAGGAGTCTACAAGGAGAAGTAAGGGAAAGAGATATTTGTTGATATTGTTTCAAAGCAAAGTACATCTTAAACAACTAAATGGTTGTTGATAAATCAGGAGTTGGCCATTATTGTGAGACTTCATCCAGACACATATGTTTTGTTTAGAGCGATTTTCATGCATTTTTATTGCTTGAAACATACCTGTAACTGATAGTAATTACAGTTAACCCTTGTAGCCCCCGCCCCCCACCCCCTGTCATTCCCAAGACCTATTAAGCTGTTTATTGGTCTTATGTTCCCACTGATGGTCAAGTTTGATTGTATATCAATTGCCAACAAACAACATAATATTAGGTGTGCATTCTTTTGTATTATGACAACAATATCTGCCGGTAGTCAGCATGACTATTAAAAACGTACCAAAACAAAACTTAAAATTCTTTCTATTGGTAAAATATTTTGTGAAAAATAAGGGTTCAAATCCACCCTTCAACATGTTTAATTGGAAATCTGATTACAACTCTTTTATTGGCTGGAAATACGACCGAGATACAAAAAGTGCCCCCAATTTCAGAAACACCCCCCCCCACACCCCAATTTTAAAATATTTATCAACTGTCATATTATGAATGTGACTTGCTATACTAGTTTCATAATTTGAAATCTGCCTTCAGGCAACCTTTTTGTCACATTGTTGAGGGGCGAAGTTATGTCAAGGAGTCGCCTTCGAATATTCTTCTTGTTTATTGGAATTTTCGAGCCAAGTTAATTTCGCTTTTGTCATACACATGGGCCAAGTTTAGTGTGAAAAGCGACTTTGTCGCCCTAGTCGCCCCCCCTCGGCCCCTACTTATGTTATTATACTGACACTATTACTTAAAATATTTATCAAAATTTCTCTTACAAAGTGACTTGCTATTTTCTAATTTGAAATTTTACTTACAAATATAAGATCACTCCCCCCCCTTTTCTCAAAATTTTCAAATTCTCTGACAATGCCCAAAATTGACTCAAAAAAAATGTTAAAATTCTCTGACAATGCCCTGACTTTGCTGACACACAGGAAGACTGAAAATTGTTGATTAAATGGTACAATTTGGTCCATATTCAAACCTGACCAACAGCCTTTTTTCCAGAAACCTTTTGTTCAAGTGTGAATAAGACTGCCTCAGAAATGTTAATACTGGAGTGTAAATAAACAATCTATGGATGCTGGACAACTACAGTAGAACACAAGTCGTTCAATGATCCTCAAAGCTCATCATGACCTCTTGGTGCTCAGATGAGCTTTATTAATAAGAGCTTAATTCATATAGCTTTCAATTTAAACACAATCCACAATAGTTATATATTTCCTACCTAGTTTACTATACTCAAGGGAAAAAGAAACACAGCTGTAATCATTTTTTCGCTATTTATAGGAAAAAGTAAACAAATTGTCTTCCATGAAAATGTGTAGGAAGTAAAGGTTTCAATCCCTATCAGTCTGCATAAAATGAGCATGAAATAATTAATTCATAAACAAAATTACATTATGTCATGTCAGTCTTTGTTCCTGGCGACTTTCTTTCATGTTACACATGATTAAGTACATTTTATATGCAAAAGTAGAATTGCATTTCCTTCGCTGTTCAGTAAATGTAAGAAATTCAGGGTTGTTAAAGATGGAACATAGGCAGATGGCAAATGAAGAGCATGATTGAAATATAGCCCATCTATGACATAGACTACAAAAAATTCCTAATACCCATATGAACCTGGATTTCAAAATAATTTCCAAAACCTGAAATGAGCATAATTATAAATAATTTAAAAGTATGACCTGAATCCTGAACTCTTCACACCAAGTTGTAGAGGCATGAGGTACAGCCTTAACAAACTAAGTTAGAATTAATTGGAACACCATAACAAGAGAGCCATAATGGCACTATTTCACTCACCCAAGCTCCAAAAAACATGAAAGTAGGACAAAAGATGAAGTTCAGCCAAGGACAATTTTGAAATCTGCTTGAAAACTGTACACACACAGTTCAAATCTCATTACTGTAGCAATATAAGGCCAAGATCAATGTTATGTTACTGGTGACCTATTTTTTGACCTCACATTACCCAGTTTGATCTTTACCTAGAGTTCATCATGACAAATTTTCAAGACGACCTGTAGTCAAATGTGACCTATAGCGTGTTCATCTGTTATTTTTTATGATTTGAGCTGGTATCCAAACTTTTGACACCATGAAATCCACTTTCGGACTTGCCATTAAAACAAACATTCTGACTAACTTTCAGACCGCACCATACATATACTGTCATCAGTACTCTAATCTTACATTGTAGCTTGCATGATGATTGTGTTCAAAATTAGGCTTCTAGAGAGCTCACAAGCCTTTTCTATTTGACTAGGTGACCTAGTTTTTGACCCTGCATGATCCAGTTTATAACCCGACCTTGAGTTCATTGAGACAAACATTCTGACAAATTTCATGATGATTGGGTACAAAATGTTGCTTCTAGAGTGCTCACAAGGTTTCTCCATTATTTGACTTGGTAACCTAGTTTTTAACTCCATGTGACCCAGTTCCAAACTTGACCTACAGTTCATCAAAACATACATTCTGATTAATTGTTCTTTGATTTGAACAGATGATGTAGTTTTAGACCCCATGTGACCCAGTTCAAAAAATCAACCTACTGTTCATCAAGACAGACATTCTGACCAATTTTCATGATAATTGGATACAAAATGTGGCTTCTGGAGTGTTCACAAACCTTTTCTATGATTCAACCTGGTAACTTTGTTTCTAACTCCACATGGCCCAGTTTCGAACTTTACCATATAGTGCATCAAGACATACAGACTATTTTATGATGATTTGGGGTAAATTGTGGCCTCTAAAGAGTTCACAACATTTTGCTATAATTTGACCAGGTGACCTAGTTTTTGACCCAATTTGACCCAGTTTTGAACTTGGCCTAGAGATCATCAAGACAAACATTCTGACCAATTTTCATGATGATTGGATTTAAAACGTGGCCTCTGGAGTCTTCACAAAGTAAGTGAGGACTGGCAGACTACTGATGATGGACGACCAACAAGGGACATAGGGTGATCACAATAGCTCACCTTCAGCACTTTGTGCTCAGATGAGCTAAAAATGCCGAGAACAAATATATCTTTAATCAAAATAATTCCTGAATACTAAATAGAGGACCATAAAATATTTCACAACCTGTAGACAAGCTTCCAATACAAGAGGGCCAAGATGGCCCTAAATCGCTTACCTAAGTGAGCTAACAAAACCAATAAACTTGCTAAATATAAACAATACTTCAACCTGCTTATCTCTGTTACCCTGCCACACCTTGAGTATACACCATCTGTCTATAAACATGTACATTTATCACATCTTAACACGGAAACTTTTGCGTAATTTACGTAAATGTGGTATTACCGTTCAAAATGACCATCATAAATTTAAGAAAAGCATTAAATACCGATTCATACTTCTATTAAAATACATTTTGCCATACTAGTATGTGAACATTGTATATCCAAAATAATTATAAAACATAGAAAATCTGGAAAGTCTTTTTTTACTAACCAAGTCAAAAATTGAAACTCCACCATTTCTGTCAGGGTTAACTAAGTCAATACAACTCATTTCTTATATGTTTTCAACATGGCTTCTGTATTTTAAGCATCATTCTTGAAGATCAGATCTAAATTAAATATGATCAATTTGAAGGGCAGTAGAACTCGCACCTTTTTATTAAACAAATACAGTTAAAATGTCACTTTTGCGGTATATACTGAATAGCATGTCATATAATTATGTAGAAGTTTTATTTTCGTTATTCTGTGGTTTTCTCAATGCCATGAGTCAGAGACACTGATAATTCTGTTTCAAAAAACAAATAATATATCTGTAACAATCAATGACTTAAATATTTCAAAGAACAGAGCAAATTTAACAAATACAGAATATAATATAAATGACTGACGACACAGGGAAAGAAGCCTTCGTACATTTGTTACATTATTCGATTACAATTAATTGAAACCTAATAAAATTGGCAGTTTTTTCACTTCCATTAAATGCAAATTCAAACCATTATAAAAATACAGCCCAAAAATGGTAGTTTTTGTATCAAATTATGGTAATGTGACGTCATGTTTTGAGAGTAAGCAATGACAACTTAGGTATACATATTCAGGATGATGAGTTGCAGGTAGCCTCCATTTTTGTTTTGGCCCTTCTTTCTTTTTTTCCTTTTTTTCCCAGCATATAAAACATGTTTTACTTTAAAGTTGTAGCCAATTCAATTTCTTATGACCAATTGAACTTTTTTGTAGCCAATATTGGCATTGGCTAATGCCAGAGCTAGCCCTGTGTTGTATCTACTGATTATAGGTAAAAACAATTCGCGTATTATTACTGAAATGTTGTTTGCTCAAAATATGCAAAAAAAGCTAATTTCCAACTATTTTGTCTAAAGGCCCTTTTTACCTGTGTTGCCTATCATATGCCTTTCAGAAACTGTAAAGTATTTTCTCACCTATGGCAAGCCGCTTTACAACTTGCGTATTTCATTTGAATAAAACGCACACACAATTGTCAGAATAAAATGCATTGTTTCAGAATATAAAGCACTTTCTTTGGTTCTTTTGTATTCCTTCTCCAAAAATACAGAGACTTTCACCTTACACTTTGTGGCAACGATTCAATATTCTGATACAGTGGGTCAGTCTCAGACACATCTTGCTGCTGTGTAGATGTTGTAGTTACGTGCAAGTCTTCATCTGGTTTTGGCATATTTACAGCTTCATCATATGAAGGTGGGGACAAATCGTAAGAGGGTGGGATTAAATCATTTCCACTTACATCAATATCGTCATCATCCTCATCTACCATTAATTCACTACCATTTAAAACACCACCATGGTGCGAACGTTCACCACCAGGTGGCCCCAATCTTGACGCTGAACCAGAAAGAGGCTGACTATGTCTATGTACACCCGAATGAACACCATGTGTATGTCTGCTTCGAGGGGTCGAGCCCCTGCTGTCTGGACGCAGCACTAGATTGTCTCTGTCAGCTGAACGAATATGAGATGTATGATGATGGAGATGTGAATGACTGTCATGAGTGTCTATAATTTCTCCATTAGGCCCAATGTCCACAACATGAGCAAAATCATCATGATGTCTGTGACATACAGTACATGAGCCATCACTTCCCTGGGTACCTGTAAGCACAAGGATATCCATGGCAATAATCACCTTCTATTTAGACCTATCATTTTCAACAGACAGCTTCCAAACCAAACAAACCTCAATTATAAAACAAATAACGTTATTTTAGTTCTCAAATAGTAAGTTTCAAACTGTTCATGTCTTATAGCTGGCATCTAGGTACAGCTACTGGCATACAAGAACACTGTTAGGTAAACTGGAGGTCGGAAA
The DNA here is from genome assembly GCA_022818135.1 of Saxidomus purpurata. Lineage (NCBI taxonomy): Eukaryota > Metazoa > Mollusca > Bivalvia > Venerida > Veneridae > Saxidomus > Saxidomus purpurata. The sequence continues at coordinate 7,675,007 of JAFMSR010000011.1, read as the reverse complement.
AGGCATGCGTTATACCACTGTGACCTCTGTGTTTGTGAATTCACAGTACATGAAGTTAGCATTTAACCTTAAAAGTTAAATGATTATTGGCAGTTTTGCCTTTTTTTATTTGGACTTTAATATCGCAAATGCGGACAGGTGAACTTAAGCTGCAGACAAATAAGTTAAGTCTCTGTCAGCTGAAAGAATATGAGATGTATGATGATGGAGATGTGAAAGACTGCCATGAGTGTCTATAATTTCTCCATTAGGCCCAATGTCCACAACATGAGCAAAATCATCATGATGTCTGTGACATACAGTACATGAGCCATCACTTCCCTGGGTACCTGTAAGTACACAGTTATCCATGGCAATAACCACCTTCTATTTAGACCTAACATTTTCAACAGACTGCTTCCAAACCAAACAAACCTCCATTATAAAACAAATACAGTTGAACTTGTTTTAAGCGACCGCGCAAGGGAAAGGCCAAAACCGGTCGCTTAATAAAATGGTCTCTTAATACAAAGTATCACCGGAAACTGCAACCGTTATCCGGGAATATCGTTAACTTACATGGTAATTTTCCAAAAGGAGCAAATTAGTTTGAACATGAAAGTACCGAAAATCGGTAAATACTCGACAATTAACACCTGCGAACATAAGTATGAATGAGAATCCTTATGAGATTTGACACCTCCGTGCCTAATTTGGACGTTAAATGCAACATCAAAGCGGTCAGTTTTCATAGAAAGGATCTGTTTGCATATAAGTGGTCGCCTAATACAAATAAAAGACTGATTATGGGTCGCTAATTACTGGTCGCGTTAGACAAAAGTCGCTTAATGCAATAGCAATACAGTGTAAAAAAGCTCGGGAGGATTCAGAAGTGGTCGCTTAAGACAAAGGTCGCTTAATACACGTGGTCGCATGGGCAAGTTCGACTGGAACGTTATTTTAGGTCTCAAATAGTAAGTTTCAAACTGTTCATGTCTTATAGCTGGCATCTAGGTACAGCTACTGGCATACAAGAACACTGTTAGGTAAACTGAGGAAAAGGCTCGTTATACCACTGTGACCTCTGTGTTTGTGAATTCACAGTACATAAAGTTAGCATTTAACCTTACCCAAAGTTAAATGATTATTGGCAGTTTTGCCTTTTTTTATTTGGACTTTAATATTGCAAATGCGGACAGGTGAACTTAAGCTGCAGACAAATTAGTTTTCCTATCTCACTTGCCTATTGACAAATGAAAAGAAAAAGGAAATTCACACCCCTGTAGTGTATAATTGGCACACAATGAAAATGCTATTTTTTCTGTACTGCAAATATCCACGATTTCTGACAGAGGACCCGGCGTGTATGTATTCCCGTAGCCCCCCACCCCTGCCACACTGTATGTTGTGAAAAAGACTGGTATCTTTTTTGTTAGCCCTAGAAATCTGACACGAGATCTCTTGTAGATTTTCAGTTCAATATTCACTCACTGGACATTTTTCTCACATTTGATTGGTCAAATTTTTTCACAGTACTCGTCTGCATGGCTTTGCATACAATCACTGGAAAATCTCAACAACAAACTTACCTACAATACAAGTTTGACTATGGATACTACTGGAAGGTTCTATTTCACCTAAAGGTAAGTTAGAGTAGCGACCAGAACCCTGCGGTGAGTCTTGGATGTGATGAGACAAGTTGCGTGGATGGTACCCTGTTTCTGCTTCAAATTGCTGCTTTGAGAACTTCTGTATCTTCAAACACCGATACACGATACATCCCACACCAACCACTGCAATGGTGATTACTACACATATGCCGATGACTAAAGCTGGTGACACACTGGCTGGCACCTCTTCATGCTCTATACACAAAACATACATGTAATTAATGCGAGTACATATATCATGTGTAGAAATATAACATATCATGTACTACTGAAACAGCATTAAAGTCCATAAAAAATCTATGTCACTTTTATTTATCCTCATCCCATGTTTGACCTAACTGACCTCGCACTTAGTTCTTCACAAATCAACAGTCAATCAAATGGTATTAAAGGAATTTTATTCTAAAGGAAATTAACTAGCACATATGTTTTACTATAAGCCTAAGGCTAAAGTAAAAAATAAGCTTGTTTCTGGTCTTCCCACTACCTCTCAAACTTTTTTTATAAGAAAATTATCAATAAAACAAATTTTCAAGTGATTTTATTGCCAAAATAAAGCAAAATGAAAAGAGAACAGCTGACTGACAAACCTTAAATTATTTTTGTTTTTCTATTTAAAACAACCTTTTAATTCAAATTTTCGGCAAAAACCTTAATTATTTTGGCAAAGAGACCAGAAACGTATATTTTTGTTTGCCTCACAAGTCTACGTTAACATATCAGACACTGTAGCTGTCTTAGCATGATTATACACTGATCACTATACTAACCAGTGAGCGTCCTAGGTAATACTTTGAAATAAGAAGACGGACAATTTAAAATTTTAGTCAAACCATGGTTAAATATTCTCGTTTCTGTTCACAAACTGGCTGTAAACCTACATTGTAAAATACAGTTAATGAATCATAACAACTGAGCTGATTATTATGAAAGTACATTTGTATGTGCATTACATAATTAGTATATATAAAGCCAAAAATGTTGCGGAATATCAAATGTCAATGCTGTCTTATTAAGAACAAAATGTTCACATACCGACTAATGTAATATTCAGTATAAAGTTATAATCCAGCAAACTTCTGTCCTGTTTCTGCAGAAATATCTTAATGTTATTGTTGGCGTCTGCATGGTATATAATCTCCGAGGCTGGTTTTGACGCACATGAAAAGTTGAACTGAAATACAATAATACCGTGGTTTGATAAGTTCTGAAAGATTTTGATATTATAAGAAGGAAAATATTGCAGTGGGAAGAATAAAGTTTCTGACATGAAAAAGTTGTCTCTAAAATGATATTGTCTGAAATAAGTTCAAAAACAATACCAACACAACAACAACAACACAGGTGTGTCCTAAAAATAGTGGCCTACCGTAATTCTATTTGTCCGTACTTCTGCAATTTTAGAGAAAAATTAACATTTCCAGCAATCAAACTTCTTGAAGGGTTATAAGAAAGGTATATAATATTAGGAGAACAACAGCATGTTTGCTTGAATAAATCATGTAGAATAGTAACAAAAACTAACATCAAAAACAACAAAGTTGCCATACAGAGACAACATGTGGCTTAGCTTGATGAGTATACATTTGTAAAATTGTTGTTTACATGAAGTGTACTGATACATGTAAGTATGACCTTCAAAGGACAACACACTTTACAACTGGAAATAAAGCATCATGGCAGTAAAACATGAATGTGAGTCAAATTGGTGAAAATTCAAAGCTATCTATACTGCTGCTCCTTTAAACCAGTTTGCAATAACCACTTAAAGGGAAATAACTTAAGTAAAATCTAGATTTAAGACTCCGACCACTTTGCTGTCATTTAAAGCAAGCTATTAAAAAGTTCATCCAATTTTTTTTACTGCTACATTAGAGAGAGACTTTGAAGTCTTCTAAAGCTGCAAAACTGCTTCCTGTTTTCGGTTTTGGGAAAAGTGGTTTTAGACTTTTAGTGACTGTTTCACAAAGAGTATAAGGCCAAAAAAATTATTTTGGCCAATGTATTCTCCCCAGTAAGGCAAATAGTCGGCATACATTCCCTTAGTCTCTATAGTCAGGTCGGAACTTTGCCAGCTTCATTGTACTAATTCTCTTTATTTCTGACAGTAATCTGAACTAATTAACTATATAAAATATCTTTCAAATATTCGTACTTACAAGTGTAGACACATGTTCGTTGAAGAACGCAGTTGGAGACTGCTGAACTGCTAAATATACACCACAATCCCTGATGTAAAAGGAGTCTATTTTTAACTTGACCGTTTTTTTTTGAGAGTCTGAGCTTGGCCCAAATTTGATGACACACTCTGGAAACAGCAGGTCATTGTCAGCTTCACTTTTTGCATTAATTATCACCATTTCATCATCCGTGAGCCAACGTGTTTTTACGTTTTGAACATCTGAAGTATGGCACACATTGGGACTGTCAAAACTATCTGTAAAACATGACAGAACTACTTCTATCTATGGCAATACTTAATTCAGTCTCAAATCTATTACTTTACTCGTCATGTGACCAACAAAAATAACAAAATGTACCCAGTGACTGTTTTACCATGTACCGGTATACAATTTTACAGTATGGTTATACTGTACACATGCCCAAAGAGATTTCAAACAACAAACATCAGGTTATGCCAAATCATGGTCTTTTAGTTCATTACCAATGTAATTTGCGCAGTTTTCTATCAGCTTAAATATAAAAGCGGTGCAAAACAGGCATCATGAAAGATACACAGTTTAATCTTTTATAATTAATAGCGGGTAAATTTATATCAATTATGTAAGCAACAATATACAGTTCGACCCCGATTATTCAACAACCTATTATTCGTATACCTGGTGTAATCCGAAGACAATATTCGGTCCCGAAATGTTTTATATATAAATGTATATAAAAATAAACGGGTTATTCGAAATGGTTTTTACCAAAGGAACAATTTTTGTTTTTGTTTGAAAGTCGGTTAAAGATATTCACCTTTAATTTCGAATAACAAACTCGTGACTACAAAACTACCATGCCTATTTAAAGCATGACTTTTAATTTAACTGTCAGTAATTTGGGTTGAGCAATCTGGCGAAGGACCCGGTAACGGGGGGATACCCAGATCAGCTGATATCTTCCTTTCCATTTGTACTGAGCGATCTGGCCCCGAGGGGATACCTAGATCAGCAACGAGTGGAAAGGGTTTAAAAGGGAAAAAATGAATTAAACGTTTGATATGATTTATTTTGATTTCCTTTTATCTAAATGATATACGCAATGTATATTACGTTAAGCGTCCGTGATAGCTATATACATGTATATATTGACAATTTGCATAACAGTCAGCTAGCCATCTTCGGGACTTGGATTATTCGAACCCATGGATTATTCGAAGTAAAATCTTGGTCCCCGGCACTTCAAATAATCGAGACTCGACTGTATATGTAGATCAATTTAAGACTGTTACAATTATTTTTTTGGTTGACATAATATAAACTACATTCTGAGCTCACATCCAGCGACTGTTCTTTTAGCAGATGCTGCATGCAAGTTTACTTATTGGAGACAGCTCAGTCACAGATTGCCAGCCTGTGAACATTTGTCATGAAACTCAGAACACTTGCATACAAATAAACTCACATTTGAAGAAGTCTCCGTACACTTCTACTGTGATGGTTACAAGAACAACCCCCAAAACACCAATCATCCACATCTGAAAGCATACATCATGTTATTACATCTGTACAGTACTTATCTATTGCATCACCAAGTTAAGATAAATTCAGACTAAATGTTTAAAATGACTTGCACTTTTATTTGGTTCAAGATATCATATATTGGACTTATTTAAACTAAATTACCTGGCCTGATGCACAGTAAAGTGCCCAATTAGTGAAACAAGAGGGCCATAATGGCCCTTTATCGCTCACCTGAGTACAACTGCTTTTAACAAAGTTGCTAGAAATCATCGAAACAACCTTTCTGACAAATTTCCAGGATATTTGGGCTGAAAATGTAACCTCTAGAGTGTTAACAAGGTTTTTCCATATTTGGGCTCTGTGACCTAGTTTTTGACCCCAGATGACCCATATTCGAACTTGAGATAGAAATCATCAAAACAACCTTTCTGACAAATTTCAAGGATATTTGGGCTGAAAATGTTACCTCTAGAGTGTTAACAAGGTTTTTCCATATTTGGGCTCTGTGACCTAGTTTTTGACCCCAGATGACCCATATTCGAACTTGGGCTAGAAATCATCGAAACAACCTTTCTGACATATTTCCAGGATATTTGGGCTGAAAATGTTACCTCTAGAGTGTTAACAAGGTTTTTCCATATTCAGGCTGCGTGACCTAGTTTTTGACCCCAGATGACCCATATTCGAACTTGAGCTAGAAATCATCAAAACAACCTTTCTGACAAATTTCCAGGATATTTGGGCTGAAAATGTTACCTCTAGAGTGTTAACAAGGTTTTTTCATATTTGGGCTGTGTGACCTAGTTTTTGACCCCAGATGACCCATATTCGAACTTGAGCTAGAAATCATCGAAACAACCTTTCTGACAAATTTCAAGGATATCTGGGCTGAAAATGTAACATCTAGAGTGTTAACAAGATTTTTCCATATTTGGGCTGTGTGACCTAGTTTTTGACCCCAGATGACCCATATTCGAACTTGGGCTAGAAATCATTGAAACAACCTTTCTGACATATTTCCAGGATATTTGGGCTGAAAATGTTACCTCTAGAGTGTTAACAAGGTTTCTCCATATTTAGGCTGTGTGACCTAGTTTTTGACCCTAGATGACCCATATTCGAACTTGAGCTAGAAATCATAGAAACAACCTTTCTGACAAATTTCCAGGATATTTGGGCTGAAAATGTGAATGTAGGACATTATCCCCTAGGACAATATCCCCTTGGCTCTTTTTTGCTTAGGAGGACAATATCCCCTTGATGATTTTGCAAAGGAGGACATTAGCCCCTTGCTAAATTTGAGAAGGAGGACATTGTCCCCTTTTCCCTAGGACATTATCCCCTTGATGATTTTGCCAAGGAGGACATTAGCCCCTTCTATGGTTTGCATAATTATGGAGACATTAGCACAATCATCTACTCTCCTAGGACAATAGCTTTTTGACAGCTAAAATTTCTTAAATATATTCTTAAAGTAAAATCCTCAACGCCAAATTATATGGTATATGGAGAGACAGGTTGCCTCCCTTTATCAATAGAAATTGGTGAAAAGGTAATCTCTTTTTGGTCACGAATCTGTAATATCGAAAATCTGGAAGTGAATAAACTATCAAGTATACTGTACAAGATAATCTATAATTACTCTATCGAACTCAGTCAGGTTAGAAACAAAAAACACTTCCCATGGCTACATTCTGTTAGAGAAATCCTTATCAGCTGTGGCCTCATAGATATCTGGAATTCGCAAAGATTTCCTAACAGCAAATGGTTAAAACTAACAGTAAAGCAGAAATTGAAAGATCTATATTTAAATGACTGGTATTCCGTTTTAGACACCTCTAGTAAAAGTGTTACATACAGAATCTTTAAAAAACGCTTAGTATTCGAAAACTACCTAGTCGAAACCCCTATTCAATATTTGCATTACGTGATTCGTTTTAGAACAAGGAATCATAGACTTCCAGTTGAAATAGGTAGTTGGTCTAAAATAGATATAAATAGACGTCTTTGTAACAAATGTAACTGTAATTATGAAATTGGTGATGAATTTCATTACTTGTTTAAATGTAAAAGTTTCGAAAATGAAAGAACGCAACTATTAAAACCATATTATTACACACGTCCAAATACTTATAAAATGGAGCAATTATTTCATACGGACAGTAGAAGCGAATATATTAAACTGTGTAAGTTTATTAAATTAATTTTAACTGAAGAAAGGTGATCTCAAACAAACAAAGGGCTAACCCCGTATTGACGTATTAATGGAATCAGGTTGCATTGATAGGTATCGTCGTTGAGCAGATGACAAAATGTTGTTGTCAGCTTCAACAATGGTTCAACATTTATAGTAATTTCAGTCTTAACATGTTAATTTGCATGACTCTCCAAATCGAAATTATTTTATAAACAGGTACGAACTTCACAACTGAATATATTATGAATGTTTTGTATTACCATAATTGTGTATGAGCCTCATAGTATTGTACTATTGTAACCTCATTATTTCATTGTTATGAAATGAGTGAATAAAGGTTCTTTGATCTTTGATGATCTTTGATCTTTGAAAATTATTCTTTTTGAATGTAATTATCACTTAATTTGTAGAAGATGTGTGAGAGTTTTTGCAGGAACAATGTCTATGTTAAAAAGGTGTTAACAAACAAATTTTAAATACAAAGAGCTTGTGTACTGTTTTTCAATTTAATTACTTTTTGCAGGAATATTGACTAGACTTAACAGATGTTGGCAAACAACTATTTTACAATAGACTAATTTATAGATAGCCATAATTAGCACATTAAATGTATGGATTAATGGGTCAAAGGCCACTTTTGTATCCTTAATAAGAATATCAAAATATATGTACCACATCCATTATTACTTTTAAATATGCATTCTTATAGCAAGTTTGTTCTTTGAATACTTGACTGTTGTCATTATACTTACAGCAGTATCAGTTGATAGTATAGCACGACACAGTTTGCCCTTACGTTGGTTTTTTACTACCACAAGTACTTATAATGAATTCCATATTACAGTATGTTATGATTGAATATTCATTTACCCAGATAATATATATGGGAAATGAGTAATACTGTCAAATTTAATGCACTTTGTGTTTAAAACAATTATAAGATCAGATAACACTTTCTTTTCATTCAAAGCTGCTCGCTCTCAGATTTTGGTAAAAAAATTAAGTTTTTCAAACCATATATAAATAACATATTTAAGAACATATAAAAAGGCTCCAGTAAGAATTCCTGTCAGGTGCTACCAAATTCCAGTGTAAACATATAATGTAGCAGTGCAGTGTATCTAGATTTTTGCTTATATTTTGATTCTAGCCTTTAATTTTATATTTATCTATAAGTATGTTAATTTAAAAAAAGAAAACAACAGTTTTTCAACATTAACTTAGAGCGAACAGCTTTAAAACCATTTTCAGCATTATTTTAGTTAACATTACATATCAGCAAAACTGTCATTCCAAACTTCTTTGATGTTCTTTCTTTGAAACAAATTATTATTAGTCACATATTTATTAGCACATTCTTTTCATTAAAGACATAATCAGCACTAATTTTCAGCAAAACTTATTCCAAACTCCTTTTGATGTTACTAAAAAGTGTGAATCCTTACTTTAATATTTTTTCAATATTATTAGTTTTCACTGTTGTTTTTTTTGTATCTGATTTTCTGAAAATCAAGTGTATTTTTTAGTTTTTACATTAAATCAACACTTATTTTGTATCTTAAATGTATCAATATTGGTACCATATCACATATGTAAGAAGGGGATAATGTCCTAGGGAGAAGGGGCTAATGTCCTCCTTGGCAAAATCATCAAGGGGATAATGTCCTCCTTCTCAAATTTAGCAAGGGGCTAATGTCCTCCTTTGCAAAATCATCAAGGGGATATTGTCCTCCTTAGCAAAAATGAGCCAAGGGGATAATGTCCTAGGGGATAATGTCCGTTTACCGAAAATGTTACCTCTAGAGCGTTAACAAGGTTTTTCCATATTTGGGCTGTGTGACCTAGTTTTTGTCCCCAGGTGACCTGTATTCAAACTTGAGCTAGAAATCAACCAAACAACCTTTCTAACAAATTGCCAGGATATTTGAACTGAAACTGTAGCCTCTAGAGCCTTAACAAGATTTTTCTATTTTTGGGTCATGTGACCTAGTTTTTCATCCGAGATGACCCATATTCGAACTCGTCCGAGTAATTACTGGGACAAACATCCTGACCAAGTTTCGTGACAACTGAGGCAAAAATGTGACCACTAGAGTGTTAACGAACTAAGTGTGGACGGACGACGGACATTCATCGATCCTAATAGCTCACCCTGAGCCAGCTGAACTGAATGTGCTGAAATTACAGCAAACTCTTAATCATAAGAACCTGAAATTGTTAAATATCACAGATGAAGCTGGAAACAATGCTAGTTTACACTGCCCGAGTTACAGAAGTGTGCAACAAACCATAACATTTTCATGATCTAATATGTTGTGAAATTTTAGTTTGTTAAGAAAAACCTGTAATGTACGTCCCCTAGTTGTAAATTTTTGTATGGATTATGCAAGTGCAAATGTCTGTCCTAGTATTGTTACAAATCATGCCAATACTAACATTTCCAAAAATGATGGAAATCTATCCACTACTTTTCATAATATTAAAGAAAGTGTAAAAGTTATCTGTAATGTCCGTCCCCGTAATGTCTGTCCCCTCAAAACATGATCTTTAAAAAACACATATATTTGAATATCTTACAAATTTTTTGGAGTCATTCGTATTAGATTTACTATTATTAACTAAAATGATCTAAAAATATTAATTTGGAGTAAAAAAAAACAGGTTTTGCATTTCTGTATAATTATTAAGAGAAAGTCCATAGAATTCTGTAAATTCCATAAATTGAAATGCTTTGTAATTAATTTTTTTAATAAATCAACATCAGTTTTATATTTTTAAGTTCTTCCTAAGTATATTATTTGTAATATAAGGGTATGACCATTTAAAACTATATTGGAGACTGAGGAATGGAAACGAAAGTGGCGAAACTTCTTTATGCAACTACTGTAGAAATAAGAAGTGAAATTCTGTTGCAACAATCATTGCTTGTTTTCTTGCAATCTGTCTGGACTTATGAAGGAAAAAAATATTCAGGTACTTTCAGATACATGTATATTACATATTACACAACCACCCTTCCCTAAAACAACACAATCAGTTGGTGATCTACTATTGTGTACTGTATGTCATAAAGTACCAGGTGTCCACAGAAACCCAATTGGGCAGGATTAAAACTGTACAATATACAGAGTCATAAAACCCCTCTGAGCCACCAGTCATTCCATGCTAAAACAACAAATTAATTATTGTTAGTGACAACTGAGAAGTGTCTAAGATTTGCCTTTTAGCAGTATAAGATGTGCCTTGTTACACAGAATGGAAATATTTTAAGAAATTAAACATGGACCCCGCTGCACTTGAAATACCTCACTGATTTGAAAAGAGAAATAGAAATAAAAGAAAACCTGTTTTGAAGGAAATAGACTTCCAACATGATACTGAATAAGTGTACATGTGCACTATATGCACATTGAGCACCATTAAAGATGTGAAAATTATACATCCAATACAAAATTACGAAATTTATGGAAACCAAAAAAAAAATGTTTATGCATCCATGGAATAAAAAATTAGACTCAAAATTAATACCTAAAATTTGTTTATGATGCAAAAAGTTCTTGATGAACTTCCATACATTTTACTGAAAACATATTTTAGTATGCATATGTCACAAGTGTTACTATCAGTGTTACCTTACATTATATAAAAATGATGTTGAAAAAAAAAAAATTATTCTGTTTTTTTTACCCAATCATCTGATAGACTAATACTTCTATACTAGTCATGCCAGTACTTCAAGCTATGGTAAAAAAAAATGAATTAAAGCTCAATTTGTAATCAAGTGACCAGTGTTCCATTACATTCTTTATTGTAGAGTTTGAAAGATCCAACTTATGTATCTTCATTGCTGCAGTTCTACTTTTGTGAACTATTAGCAGAGAGAATTTTAGTTACATCATCATTTTTGGGCTAAAATGTTGTTATTACCTTTTTAAACAGACTAAAACACTAATAAGTATCACATGTCCTTATTTTAGTTTGAAATATCTCAAGACCAGTTTATATGAGCCCTGAAATATTTGAAATAGTAACTTTGTGTAATGTCCGTCCCCTGTTGCTGACAGTACTTTGTGACGACTTTTGCTTCATAAATATATAAAAACCTAAGCAGCTTCTGTTTCAGTTTTGTTATTTGTGTTATTATACTGTTCTGAAAGGAAGTTTTCCTTAAAAATGTCTACTTCTCTTTCTTTAAATATAAAGTCAATTTTCAACCTGAGAGCAAAATGTCCATATTTTGTGATAAACCACCCCAGTTTGGAATAAAATGGCGAAATATAGGGTAAAACTAGTATAATCTAAAACTTCAATTAACAACAACTAAAATACATGTAAACAAGAGGGCCAAGATGGCCCTATATCGCTCACCTTGGTACAAGTCCACTTGCCTGGTGGAAGATCACTAGATAATGTTATATACCAAATAAGTTTTCCTATATTCGCCTTTGTAAAACAAATGATCCCCCCCCCCACGGGCAAGGTCAATTTTGACCCCAGGGGCATAATTTGAACAAACTTTAAAGAGGTCTACTAGGCAATGCTACATGCCAAATATCTAAGCTCTAGGCCTTGTGGTTTCAGAGAAGAAGATTTTTTAAGATTTTCCTATATATTCCTATGCAAAACTAAGTGACCCCTGAGAGGGCAATTTTGACCCGGGCCTCATAATTTGAACAATTTTGGTAGAGGTCCACTAGCCAATGCTACATGCCAAATATCTAGGCTCTAGGCCTTGTGGTTTCAGAGAAGAAGATTTTTTAAGTTTTTTCTATATATTCCTATGCAAAACTAAGTGACCCCGGTGCCGGGTCAATTTTGACCCGGGGGTCATAATTTGAACAATCTTGGTAGAGGTCTACTAGACAATGCTACATGCCAAATATCTTAGCTCTAGGCCTTGTGGTTTCAGAGAAGAAAATTTTTAAAGTTTTAAACTATATATTCCTATGCAAAAACTAAGGGCCCACCCCCTGGATATAATTTTGACCCGGGGGCCATAATTTGAACAATCTTGGTAGAGGTCCACTAGACAATGCTACTTGCCAAATATCTAAGCTCTAGGCCTTGTGGTTTCAGAGAAGAAGATTTTTAAAGTTTTATCTATTTATTGCCATAGCAACCAGAGTTCTGCATGGAATGGAATTCTTTGAACAATTTTGGTAGAGCTTCATGCAAGGAACATTCCTGCATAGTTTTATCAACATTGGCCTAGAGGTTTCAGAAAAGAAATGATTAAAGCTCAATTTGTAATCAAGTGACCAGTGTTCCATTACATTCTTTATTGTAGAGTTTGAAAGATCCAACTTATGTATCTTCATTGCTGCAGTTCTACTTTTGTAAACTATTAGCAGAGAAAATTTTAGTTACATCATCATTTTTGGGCTAAAAATGTTGTTATTACCTTTTTAAACAGACTAAAACACTAATAAATACATGTAAAAAATCATATATAATCATCAAAGTTCCCTCTCTAGGTGTCTAAATATATGTTTATGTAATGTCCATCCCCTACCCTGACCGGACACAAAAAAAAGAAATTTACCAAAAAGTGTTCAGAAAGTTATCTTTTTAATTACTGATCATTGTGCAGGACATACTGCTCTACAAAAGTGGCAACTTCTTGAAATAATACATGAAACTTTTTTTTGACTTTGAAGCTAACATAATTGGGCACTTTACTGTGCATCAGGCCACCTGTCATCTGTGAACTAACTGTTTGACTACCTATTTAGAGGGAATTGGCGCTCAACTTTCACAAACTATACTAGATCCATAATAAACAAAACATACCATCTTGATGAGGTGAACATTTGACCTGAATCTCATCAAAATCCTTCAAGGGGTTAAGGAGATATGGAGTGGACAGGAAATGTTATGGATGGATGGATGGATGGATAGACACCATTCCTATATCAAATTCCTGATATACGGGAAATTTAAAAATGATAAAATGCCAACAAAGATAGCTGCAAAAGTGGTGCTTGCTATGTATACCCTAGTCAGCATAATGCGATCACCTTTACGACAAACAGGTCCTTGATAATGATAAACATGTATGTCAAATTCAGCCCATGAAAATTAAATTCTGTCATATTTTTTAGAAATTGTAACAATTGTTTTTAATAATTAGGGTGAATCATACGAGAAAACCTCATAGTTAATATTTAACCTCAATATTAAACTTTCGTAAAAATGTCTTTACATCTCGCTCGCAGTCATACAGATATTATTTTGACACTTACAATGACCTGTTATACACCGTGAAAACTAATTTCATAGGTGGTTAATATCATGTCACTGGTAGGTCATGGCGGTCCTGTAAAAGGTAAGTTAAATGCATTGAAATAAGTGGATTTGAGCAACTTCATAATGGTCAGTTGAACAGATTTCCACTTTTGAAAGATTGTTTAGGTAGTTTTTTTACTAAATATTATAGTAACATGTTCAGAATAACAGTGGTTTCGTCAAGGTCCCGTTTCATCAATAAGGTTTTATATTGCCAGTTTGTCAAGAAGGTAATGTATCAGATAATAAGAGGATTTCGAGAAATGACGTAATTATTTGAGCAAACAGTCACTCTATCTGATAAATTTGTATTATGGCACATTGATTGTGGCAAATACACCATCATGACTCATGTACATTTTGATTGACAGCTCGCAAGCCCAAAAACATTGTGTGACGTAACAAAATGATTATTGGCAATTTTTGTTTTTGAAAAAAAAATCTGAAAAGTGTTCTCTATTGCAGATAGATCATGTTCTCTATTGTAGATAGAGCACAGTCTAAGCTCCGTCCCCATACACAATACAAATTATCACAAATACAGTACAGTGTTTTCCTATACAAATATGCAGTAGCCATGATACCAATTACAATTATTGCAAAAATTCGATTAAAAAAAGTATTTATCTATTTAAAATTTGCATAATGCTTTTAGATGTTAATAAGCTGATATTTAATGTCCTTTATTTATTTTAGAAACCATTTCAATTCTAACTAATTACTTGATTTGGATGAAAAAAAATGTTCATAATAATATTAATTAATGTTCATAATTAATTAATTAATTAATTAATGTTCATAATAATATTAATTAATTAATTAATCATAATTGATCCCATTTATGAACAAACAATTAAATATACAATTAAATAACCTTGACGAAACCACAACCTCTTTTGAACACAAAATCCTTATTGACGAAATGGGAGATTGACGAAACCACTCCCATCTCATGTTTATATGCATGATATATACGCTGTAATTAGGGCCTAGGTAAATCTCCATTAGAAATCCTGTGTTTAAAGTCTATTATAGTGAGGAGAAGAAAGCATATACTGATATAGACATAGGAGACAGTGCCCATCCAAAAACTATCTTGCTGGTGAAGTAATTCCAGAGGAGAAAAGTCTTACGTCCCCAGCTGGGATCGAACTTTGACCGCCAGCATGGGAAGCGGACACCACAACCACGTCGTTAAAGGGTTAACTCAACAGCAAGGCTGGTATCACTTTGGAGCCGAGCATCAACTGCATGTAATTTCCCTGCAATTTCTAGCTTGTTTCCGCTCCCCGCCGGCTTCTATCCGCTTACCGAATTATCCTAGTGGCCATTGAAGTAATTCCAGAGGAGAAAAGTCTTATGTCCCCAGCTGAGATCGAACCCTGACCGCCAGCATGGGAAGCGGACACCACAACCACGTCGCTAAAGGGTTAACCCAACAGCAAGGCTGTTGGAAGTGACCTATAACCACTACACTGGCTTCAACGTCAAATTAATTAGACTTACTTGTCCTGATCAGCATATAAAACTAATTAATACTTCAGGATTCATTGATATTATTTCTGCGTTAATTCAATTAATATAAAGAAAAAGTTCCAAGTATAAGCCAATCCCATTTTATCAGCCGGATGTTTACAAATTTAATTTCTAGGGCACAACCAAACCGACTGTAATAAACTTATAGGGATATAAAGCATAACACAATTACAATTTGAAAAAAAAACCAGACTAATAAGGTGGAAATGTGTTTGTTACACCGTGGACTAACCATTGCACAACAGTAGTAGCTGGTGTTTCTAAAATATTTTTTAACATTTTATTATTTTTTCACTTTCCTCTCGGTACTGAACGAACGATCAAACTCGAAGTTATCCGGATATACTTTTAGACGGGTTTGCAAACGCAGGCGAAAAGAAGAGTACACCATATTAAACGCACAGGAACAAAATCTAACGAAATGCTTTGGGGGAACACTGAACAACCTAGGTCGACCAAACATGGAAATTGCCATGAAAAATAAAGGAATCTTCGATTTGATTTGATTTGAAAGAGATTTTATCAAGGTCCGTCCAAAAGCTAAATTTTTAGCTTATGTTTTGGATGAGACCCCAAATAAAGGAATCGCTAGTATCACGGATCTGTATTGTGTAAAGATAGGTATGTGACGATCAAATTTTAGTCGGTTTTAAACGGCGGATCCGGATCCAATATGTATTATAAAGGAACTTTTTCATTTATTGATATAATTATTGAAATAATTTGGGCTACAAATGAAAGGTAAATGTTGCATCTTTGTGTACATGTATAACTTTACCATACTTGACTTGGGGTCATACGTAATACACTGACCCTGGATATATATTTATGTATGATAGTTATCATATCCGCTCTTTGGAAGGTCAGGTATAGTTTATTTAACGTATTAACGCAACAATGTTGTTGATAGCCGATAACTTCAACGAGAATTTCTAACACTGTAGTGAGCATTTCTTAAACTATAATCTAATATGCCTATGGTATATTTCTATAGTCAATTCGAGTGCATTAATATGATTAAAGCACTCGGAAAAGAAGGCGGAGTTTCGGTCACGGAAGTAGCTCCTTTCGACTTTTCTAATTTACTCCCGCGCAGAGAATAAAATATAGAAATAGAAATAATATCTGTATAAATACATCAATCGCATGAAATAGTTGTGATTAAGAATCTAAATATCATTGATTGCGTCAAGTAAGCCTTAGAATACCTTCACCTTGTTTTTCTTTAAAAAGGCTAAGAAATTTCAGGATTAACGTCATACAGTGTTTTGATTCCCGAAGACAAAACAATGAATGAAAACGTTGACGTCATCACACTGACGTCATTACTCCACGTTAAAACGCTGTACAGTTCAGATTAACGGTTCGCTTTTTAATCGATTGTCTGCTATGTTCGGTTCTGAATCTGACGTCTTCTGCATAATGTCACAGTCGGGTATTTTTTTTATATTTTATGTATTAGATGATTAAACTAAAATAAGTTTGTATAATATAGTTATGTATGATATCTCGACTGGTTGCCCGAATAGGGGAGTGAATTCCAACAGCCACTACTTATGCTATTTTACACATTACCGCCGAACTGAAAAAAGGTCCGTAGTAGTTACGATAGTTTTTGGCCTGGGGACTGAAAGTCCCCAAGGCCTTAGTTAGTATACCACATTTCAAACCCTGCAAGAATTTTAGCCGTGCTATGTGCGAATAACAACTGTAAACATGCGCTATGCGAAAGTAGTGCAAGACAGACCAGATCAATCTTCTGTTTGAATGCCGCATATGATAAGAACATGTTACAAATAAAAATAGTACATTAAACTTCAAACGACTGCAGGAAGGTATATAGCTTACGGGCTGCATTACACATTTTTTTCTGTTTTAGAAATTAATGCGCTGCTAGCTGATTACGGAAGATAATCATATGCATATCACGGAAAAGTACGGATATTTACGGAAATTTACGAAAACGTACGAAGCTCGATATAAGAGTTTGTAGTTTGATTTTCAAATTTCCGATGTTATCTCATTGACAACTTTGTTATTTACGAACGATTACATATATATTTACCTAAAAATAAATGTCTCTAAAAAAAGATATAATTTACGTACATTCCCGAGAAGGAACTAACGTGATCAAATTCACCCGCCACTTATCGAGGACGCTGCATGTCGAGGCCCGGTGAACGGTTTCACTGATTACAACTACAAGGTAACCCAGAATCATTTTTGGTTTTCTCTGTTATACACATTGTACAGTACTGTATTTATATTTCATTGCTGGTATTGCTTTGTTTATTTCTGTTTCAAGGTCTTGTCATTGGTACACAATAATTTTCGATCCACATCATCAGATCATATCGCTTGAAGTTGTACAAAGCGCAGATCGAATTATTTGTACTGGCTTAAACATTTTATAATGTTGACTATGTGATTATTTTTCATTTAACGTACATTTCATAATAAAACAAACTTCCCTGTCACCCATATATTTGTGAATCATTCATTCTGTGTCATATATTGAATTTCGTCCTCTGCACATTTCGACCCGCGCTTTAGGTAAGATTCAACGCAGAACACGTAGGTGAAAAACAAAAATAATATCAAACAGGGAATGCCACGTACCAAAAACGCAGCCTCCCCAAAACGAACCCCACAGCACCCAGAAGTGCACACCACCACCCACACACACACACACACACACACACACACACACACACACACACACACACACACACACACACACACACACACACACACACACACACACACACACACACACACACACACACACACACACACACACACACACACACACACACACACACACACACACACACACACACACACACACACACACACACACACACACACACACACACACACACACACACACACACACACACACACACACACACACACACACACACACACACACACACACACACACACACACACACACACACACACACACACACACACACACACACACACACACACACACACACACACACACACACACAATCATGTACACACACACATATACACTACCAACACACACTAGCATACAAAGCAAACACACGAGGACAAAACGAACAATTAAAGGAACACAGTGGGGCACCGCCTTGGAACGGTCAGTGGCAAAAACACCACTGGGGAGCTTAAACCGGTTTATGGTGCGCACCCAACCTCACTCTTACTCTTAAAGTTGTTTTTCGGGGAGTTAACCTATAGCCCCCAGGCCTTCAGCGCTCACAGCGCTTTGATTATAAATTCGGCTTATAAGAATCGAAATAATCTATGGCTTGGAGTGCTTTATCGAAATTGAAGCATTTCCCGTCGGTAATGTGCCTGCGTAATAATTCACCCGGGCTTCGCCCTCGTGAATTATTCCGCCAGGCACATCACCTCTGGGGAATTCTTCAATTTCGATAAAGCACTCCAAGCCATAGATTATGTCTTAAATAAGCATTTTTATTGTAACTTACTTTATTGTCATTCAACTCAAATTATCTAAATTAGTTTTATATCTTCACGTTCTAAATAAGATATTTTGAAATTCTGCTTTTTGTATCCAACACATATCGCCAAATAAAGATGATCTTCGCTACAAACAATAAACATCGGCTACTTTCGTTAAAACTATGAATTTCAATTTAACGGTAGCTTTGATATTTTTAGAAGATTTAGAAGCATTAATGCATTAATGAATTATTTTGTCCTTTGAAACACATATGATAAAACATAACATATATAATAATAAAGAGTTGTTATAAGCAGAAAAACAGTTATACTCATTATTCCCTGAGGAATATTTGAAAGAACATATAATGAAAGTTACTAAAGGTGTTCTCATTTCTTTCTTAAAACTGAAATAATCAAAGCGTGTTTTATATTTATTTGTCTTTATGTGCAGTGTCTTTCTCAGAAGTTATAAAGTAAAATATTTTCAACTGTTAAAAGTATTTTGAGTGTTAAAACAGCCTTATTGTTGGACATGCACAGGTAAAGTACCTGTGTGAATATAATAAATGACAAGTTCTTAGTTTGTGTTCCCTGGTTACAGGTTGAAGGATCGATTTGCTTAACGAGAGTTGCGTGTTTGACATCGCGCCCGAGGTTGTGATAAGTTTTATTTTACTTTTGTCTGTTTCACAATTCTCTGGGGAAAACGTTTGTCACATTATATCCAGAAGAATAACAAAAAGTACTTTTTTTGTGAATAAATGTATTTGTAAACCCAAAACTACTTGTACATGTGCATTTTCAAAAGTTCTTTTATCTTTCTGTGTTTTATAGACAGTAGCTGTTGTCATTGGAGCAAACGACACTCCCAATTATTATGCAAGAACAGAAGTGAACATATACAAAAACTTTGTAAAAAGATGCACAGCATTAACAGAAGATAATACATAAATAATGAAAAACCACAATATTTGGTTATACATATTTGTTGCATAATATATCTTTTCATAAAGTTAATGGTTTATTTTAGAATCGACTATTGGAGGACACACATATCTGCGTAATATAACAAGGTCATTGGGTCGTTGCAATTAAATCTGACCAGCACTCACTGACAATAACCATATACTTTTAAAGTACTTTGGTCATATTTAATATACTTATAAAGTAATATTAATATGCTCATAGAATAATGATACAGTGGTTAAGGTCGCTGACTTGTTACCAATACACCTCTCAACGATTGATGGCAATGACTCTTTATTAGGACATACATCTTTCGATTGTCTTCATTCATGTTGTTTTTTCTTAGCATGAGAGGTTATTTTACAAAGTTCTATTTAAAAAAATATCAAGACGTTTTAAGACATTACAATTTGTTAACCACTGACTGTATTGTTTTTCAGAGTAACCGCTGTATTGTCCGGAGTACTGCCACGTGCAAAAATCACTTCCACGAATGAAACTCCGATACAAAATTTCTGAATGAATTCACGAAATAGCACGCGCGATGAATAGAATGTTGCAGTCGGTTCCATCGGTGGTCTATGGGAACGTTATATAGGTCATCCAGGATTTTTCATCGACTGAATAGAGATACGAATTATGCTCAGCCGCGATTGGTCTCCATTAAAGTCCAGTAGGTACCAAGAGTTGCAAGCAGCCCTCAAACCATTGATAAACACCAAATGCCAAAATAACGTTACATTTATAAGAAGTTCTCCAATTTTTGGTCTGCTCACATAAAGTCAAACTGTGCAATTGTGTATACACCGTGCTTTGTGACAAATTTGAACATAATGAGTGCGAAAAAAATATGAGCTGATTAGTACACACCCGCGACTGATGGCCAGCTCTTTCGTTACAAAGACTAGTGTACATACGGAATTAGTTCGACCTTCATCTGGCGTGTTGAAGAGACAATCAGCATCTCAGTCGAAGGAGGAACGATCTCCTACCAGTCATGCTTCATCTCGAAAGGTAGTCCACAGCAAAGTCAGCGTACTGAAACTTCACAAACGAAAACGCTTCAACGCCGATAAGTACCTCCGATTCAATCCATTGGAAAATACAGTTAACTGGATCAATGTTCCAAACCAGCCTTCTCAAAGATCAACAGGAAGTCTCTCGGGCGGAGATGGAGATTTCCTAGTGGTTGGGTCTAGACAGATCCCGTCAACGATTGTCGATGTTGTGAATATAATAAAGGAATGAAATGATGGTAAACACTCAGATCGAATATCACCTTCAATTCCTCAACAAAGTAAAGGTGGTAAGATATATGTGGTAGATATTGAGACACTTCCAATTTCAAATCATGTGAAGGTGGACGACTATGTGTGGATAAGTGACGGGATAAACGATAAACGACAACCAAAGAAAAATCCGAAATTGTTTTAAAACTTTATGTAAAATAAAATTATCAGACAAAACCAATTCCAAAGCATTTCAGAAGCATTTTTTAAAATCTTTTGAGGGTGATCGATACGTTGTTATACCCTATTTTTGGGACGAAACAGTTTTTGGAGCTTTGTCACATGGAATGAAAAATAAAGCAGAACAGGTTGTTGAGTTAGACGCAAAAACAGCAAGAACTCCCGAACAAGTCAAAAATTAGTTATATACAACTCATAGGGAAATGAGACTTAGCATTGGTGATACTTACAATTTATGCGAAAGTTGTTTTCCCATCATTCGTTTGTGTTTCTGGTAAGGATGAAGTGCTAGAAGAATTTAATGATTTGCTTGTCTTTTTGAACTTCTCTTATCCGATACGAATGTATTATGACACTTCATATAAACTTGGTGCCAAGTGTTTTAAGTTATCTGCATATAATTTTTGAGGATACAAAAGTGATTCCCCTTGCATTCATGTTTACGATAGGATAAAAAGTCATGAACGTTTTTTTTTCAAGGTATTAAACTGTCACATTTCCAATTTGTCAAAAGTAAAACATCTCATCATTTGTGATCGTGAACCTGACATAAAACCTTGCTATTGGCAAGTTTTTACCAACTTTAACTGCTGTGCATTGCTTGAACGGTATTAAAAAAGATGGTTCACTAAACTGAAGGCTACGAAAAATGACTTATGGGTGCACTTCTGGGTGCTGTGGGTCTTTTTTTGGGGGGCTTGTTTTTTTTTTTGTTTTTTTTTTTTTTTTTTTTTTTTTTTTTTATCTGTTTTCTCAAATCATATTGAATTTGTTCTTAAGTCTCACAGCGAATCAGAATGTATAGAAAAATTGAGGAG
Source organism: Saxidomus purpurata (assembly GCA_022818135.1). Lineage (NCBI taxonomy): Eukaryota > Metazoa > Mollusca > Bivalvia > Venerida > Veneridae > Saxidomus > Saxidomus purpurata. The sequence goes on along the minus strand of JAFMSR010000011.1, from coordinate 7,652,942 downwards.
TTGAATAAATATGATCTCAAGAATTTCGAAAATATTTTCACAAACATTTTAATTAAGCCATTCTTGAACATTCGGGTAGGCGGGTACTGGAAGACCTAAAATATACAAACAAAAATAATATCAAACAGGGAATGCCACGTACCAAAAACGCAGCCTCCCAAAAGAGCCCCAGCACCCAGAAGTGCACACCACCAACACACACACACACACACACACACACACACCACACACACACACCACACGCACGGCACACACACACAATCATGTACACACACACACATACACTACCAACACACACTAGCATACAAAGCAAACACAATCCATATTCAGAAATCACAACAAAACCAGCAGAGTGTAATAATGTTATCAAATCTCTTCAAAGACGCTAACAGTTACCAATTGACCTGATCTCGATATCTTTGTTTTTTTCATGCAGAGGTTCTTTTTCATCAAAATTCAGTGCGGTAGGGCAGACACTGGAAAATTTAAAAATATAAAAGATTTTAAATTTGCATAAATTGACCCATCAGACATTAAAGCTGCTCGCTCTCAGTTTCCGTTGAAAAAAAAAATTTTTTAAATTGACAAACTTAGACATAAGTACAAAATTAACGGCTAGAATAAAAATATAAGCAAAAATCTAGGTAGGAATTTGCAGATATTGGTTAAAAATGTCGGTTACACGGCACCACTACACTGTATGTTTATATTGGAATTTCAAAAGCGTTTGCAGCGCTTTTGAATTTGGTAGCGTGTTATTTAAAATTTAGAGATAGAAGTGACAGGATTTTATACTGGAGCCTTTTTATATGACTATATGTTCTAAAATACGTTATTTGCATACAGTTTGAAGAACTTTTATTTTCCACCAAAATCTGAGAGCGAGCGGCTTTAAAGCTCAGGTAATCCTGATGAATTATATTGAAGCAGACAACAGCATATTGAAATTTTTTATTCAAGCACCAAAAGTTTGGCAAGGCCTCCTGAAAGTCTGAGAGTCTTCCTGGAAGTGTCGTAGACCAAAAGCTAACGGATTATATCCTTGAACGGATTTCCTTTAAGAATTTTAGACTTAAATATGCTCCGGACAAAAAATGTAACAAAATTATGTTTTTTGTACATTCCACATCCGTTCATTGTGCTCTATCGCTGTATGAAGAAAGTCAGTCCTTTCCAACAAAATATTTTTTGCAGTTTTTCTTATTAAGCCTATGTAAAACATGTTACAACAGATTCTGACCGAAGGGGTATGATTTGAAAACCTTTGTTGAGGACCGCTAGGCAATACTACATACTTAATATCTATTATAAGATATTTAAGATCCGGGTCAACAAGATGTTGGAATATTGCAATATTTACATGTATGAAACATTCAGGTCAAGGTAAATTTGATCCCATGGGCACGATATGAACCAAATTTTATGAGAGCTACACCAGACAGTGCTACATACCTAATATATAAGCTCTGGACCAAATGGTTGCAGACGAGGGTTTGAAGATTTACCTATACAACTCTATGTTAAGCAATCGAACCCTGGGCTTGGACTATTTTGACCAATTGGGCATGATTTGAACAAATTTGGTTGTAGACCACTAGGTGATGTTGTAAACCAAATATATAATCACTGAGCCTTGTGGTTTTCAAGATTTTTAACTTTTCAAAATATAAGTCTATGCAATAGAAGTGAACAAATTTTGTAGAAGACCCCTGCATAACGATACATGCCAAACAACTAAGCTCTAGGCGTAGCAGTTCTTGAAAAGAAGATGCTTGAAGTGTTTCCTTGTGGTTGCCATGTCATGCATGGAATGTACTACATTGAACAACCTTTATAAATTGACCAGGGGGTTTAGGAAAAGATGTCGTTTGAAGAATTGTTGACGGCCGCACAGATAGACGATCGACGAGTGACATCAGGCGATCACATTAGCTCAAATGGAAATGAGTTGTCAACAGAACTAAGACTGAGCCTTGGGGGGGGGGGGGCCCCCCCCGTACACATATTGTTATATTTTCATCCTTCAGGGATTGTTTTTCCTTTGGGGGGGGCTCGTTTTGGGAGCCGCTTTTAGGGTTTTTTTTTTTTAAATGAATAGTCCTTTTTGTAAAAGAAACAACCAACCGGGGATGGGTTCATCTTTCTGTAGTTTGTTCTTTCCATCCACATAACATACAGCACAGTGACAAAAAGTATAGCGAGCATAACATCAATATTCCTGAAGCTTTTTATGACAACCAGTATATGGTACTGACCGTCTAACCACTCATCATGTCTCGCAACTATCACCCTGTGCCGTCAGTTTGTCGATCCATTATACCTTATGAAATAAAAAGTTGTAAGTATTAAAACTAAATCATTGATCTGACCATGTCAGATTTCCCTCTCCAACTGAACATAAATCCCTGCGCACGGATTACCAAATAAAACCGCGCGAAAAGGTGAACTTAGATGTGGGGCTCGTTTTGGGGAGGCTGCGTTTTTGGTACGTGGCATTCCCTGTTTGATATTATTTTTGTTTTTTTGTTTTCACCCTAATTAGCCAATCAGAAGAAACCAATTCACTAATTGAACATGACAGGAAAACCCGAAGTCATCCAAACACCAATACAAGTCAGAGATACATAAAGTCAGACTAAATTCCGTCCCAAATCAAATCACATAAATAGGCCTACTGGAGGAATGGAATGGTAGAACAAAACGCTGAAAAATCTAAATTGTTTATACTCAATTAATTCCTTCCGCTTCAGCGAATACCAGTTAGGTCAGTCTACGATGCGACCAAATTAAGTGTCCGTGAAATAAAAGTTATTTTTTTTTTTTGTTCATATTATGGTGTGTACACCTTGTTATTGATTCGGACACCATTTGATAAAAGCAAAGTAGATGACACACACAAATTATATAATGATGCATCAGAAACCATCGAACATTTTTTTATCATTTCACTAATGCGTTACTTTCAATATTGCTGTCCTTAAAGTAAAGTGTAATCTAGCAGATTACATTCTTCAAACGTAAATAATATGTTTAATGAATGTAAAATGTACAATTTAAAGTGATATTACCGTTCAAACTGAACATTTAGATAAAACATTTATCAGTGATTTATACTCCTAGAATAATATACATTGCCCTAGTTATAACCAAAAAATAACGATCTGTATAACAGTTTTATTCACATTGAATTTAGAGGAAATCTATAAAAAAAAATTGACTATTCTACTCAAAAAATAACAACAACACCTTTTCGTTGATGTATATCTTAATTTGTATTTAATTTGTATTTAATTTGTATTGATCGATTACAGATATAACTTGGTAAAACTTATTTCTTATATGTTTTAAAGCATTCACTATGTTATGAGCATCATTCTTAACTATAAACCAATGTGGCCAGTTTGAAGGGTAATATAACTTTAAAGAACACCATAGATCGGAAAATAATCCAGTTTAGCACAAATAATCGAAATTTAGACATTCTGTAATAAATCGATAGCCATCAATTAATTGTACAACAATAACGAGTTTAACAAGATTATTAAATGTTTAACAGTACTGCAACATATTTTAAAACGTTGATTTTACAGATAATGGCTGGAATGTACAGCTTAAACTTTAAGGTTTAGCAATAATACTTGCCAATATTCTATCATTTATTGCTTCTGAAATAATTAAATTTGACACCAGTTTAGGGTGTGTCTCTTTAGATATGCACAAACATTCTAAAGTTACAAAGTGTTAGTCCCAGTGCAGGCGATTGCTGTTTAATTTTCATAAGAACAATGAATAAGAATTCTGAGAGGCTATTTAAGCATAAGACTGCATTAACCTAGGCTAGTGTAATTAAAATTACCAGTAACTTTAGTAAAGAAAGGATTTTTGGTGTGATTCGACATCTTGTGACAAGTGGTTTTGTGAAAATTACTTCATCGTAAGCAGTATAACGGTTCACCTATAAAGGCAGTGAAGAAAACTGAACCAATTACAAACCTTGTAAACTGCAAGCACATGTTATACCCATTTGCAATAGAGATGACCCTCTTCTAAAATAAAATTACAAACCAGTCGGTATACTACCTTTGCCATATAAAATATTTGAAAAAGTTCTTTTAACTCAACTGTCAGTCTATTTCGACAATAAAAGGTTGGTTTCTCTGTGTTTTTAGAAACAATCACAGCTGTCAGACTGCACTCTAGATAAAGGGGACATTCCCTATAATTAGCAGATCATTTTCTCAAAACGTTGAATATGAACTAAATGTTCGTAAAATAATAAATGAACGTTCTTTTTCAAGAAGAAAATATACAAAAAATGTGTACCAAAAAATGCTGGTAAACCCTAAAATTATGTCTGTGGTTGAAAAACTTTTTACAAGAAACCAAATTTCCAGATAGGTACATAGAATAGACGAAGTAGTGAAACACTGATTTTCGACTTGAATTTAACACACAGAGAAAATTTACTCGCAACAGCAGCCACCAATTAAGCATTTTAAAAAGAATAAATCGCAATCTCTGTCATCTACATAAATTAACATTTTTTCATACCGTCATACGACCAAATTTAAATTTTTGTTCTATGGTATTGCATTTTGTTATTTAATACAATAAATGGACGATGGAGAAAAGGTTAAATTTTTTCCCCCCCCCCCCCGTGGGCGGAACCCACTCGGGCCGTGATAATGGTACTGGATTTTCAAGGAAGCATACTCGAGAGTGACTCGATAAGCGTAAAGCTTTCTTCACAATCTGGCTTAAATATATCAGTGTAAACTTTAAACTAAACTTTATAAAATGGAGAAATTACAGGAGAGAGACCTTGGGTTTATTTACCATTTCCTGTGATGTTGTTTTATGTTTGTGAGAATAACTTATCCTAAATATGTGTATTCTGAACATATTGTGTACAACTTTGATACCAAATTTCCCGTCATGGTTTACTAGTCATTAAAAGTGTCAGTTATGTAAATATTTATATAGAAGCGTACACACCACAAACTATTACTAAAATCTTAACTTATAACTCAGCTGCTTTTCTATAAAATCTATAACTGATTTGCTAATTCTGTATAATTTCAAAATAAATCCAATCTAAGGAGGTTACAGATATATGGCCAAGTGGTTTGTCTTGCTGATATGAACCTTTGACCAAAAACTCAATTTCAGTTCAATACTAATAACAATTATTATAATAAATACAATAACAACTATTATAATAATAATTATGTGATCGTTGCGCTCACTTGCACACTTATAATTCCATTGCGTATTTTATCGAAATAATCTGCTTTCAAAACCAGTCTGACAGTTGCAAAACATTCAAAATGGCGGCAGCGTTAATTTTCTGTGCACATGTACTTTAATTTTTGAAGATTTACGTGGTATGTATCTATACTTGTAAACCTATGTTGTGAAAATCAAGTTTTTTTCTTTTCGAATTTTATTAATCTGACACGAGAGGTTAGAAATCATAACTGTCAGTATTGTTTTAGGCCAGTAGTCTGCTTTTTCTTTCCACTTTTTTTCACGAGTAGAATTTTTGTCATTCTGTTTTATGTTTATGCATTTATGTCAGATGTCCATATCGACTGCTTAGCCAGGCCAGACTTTCAAGGTTCAACCAAAGTTTTGTGCGTGTCAAAATTATCTTGATCAATTGTATAGGAGTGATCGTGTTTGCAAACAAATTGCGCAATAATTTCTACTGATTAGATGCGATGGGCAGCTGTCGGTAGTCCGTGTGTTTGAATTGATAGGGATGTCTTTTTAACGACTGTAACTTTTTTAAAACAAAAGATATATTATAATGTTTTAAATCACAAGAAAGCTAATAAAATATACCCTCGAGTCGCCAGTTTTCGTGGTATTAAGGAATCATCGGCAAACCATGAAACAAAATATCAACTGAAAAACAGTTTTTTCTATAAACACTAACAATTCAACTTATCTCTTTTAATCATAATCAATAGAAACGAATTTAACTGCAAATGTATCGTAATCACAGCCATTTTAAATATTGCACCGGAAATGACCTGTGCAGACTGGTATAGATCTACCTCATTCCGTGGTATATGGCAAACTTTTAATTGTAATGCCCTAGAAGGGGTTTAAACAAGCAAAACAGTTTAGTTTTGTTCTTGTGTTATTTTTTAAGATATTACTTACGTCTTCAGTCTATTTTATGCATATGAAAATTTTATTTCATAATTGAAAGTTATAACAATCTTTTTCACAGTGAAGGCATTTAAACATGGCAGCCTTCCTTATCATGGCAGGTGGACTGCTGTAAAGCTACAGCAGAAGCAAACAATAGCAACGAAACTGATAAGTGCAAAACAAGTGTTTATATACTAAGACTCACAGGAAGGGTTATATATGGCAGATAATTTGAAAATTATATATTACTGTGACATTGAACAACAACTTTTTAACATGTGTAACACTTGTATGGGCCTCAGCAACATGTAAGAGTTATCCCAAATTTATCTCCCCTTTTATGAGCAACGCGTTGTAGAACCAGTCTAATTTGACCTTGACATTACGAAACAAAGTGTAAAGAAACAGACAACAGAAAACAGTAGTGAAATGTCATATTATTTCATCAAATTTAATGGATGGAAAATAATGCAATAATGCATTACAAAATAAATGTAATTTTGCACTACCTGACAAAAAATGACTTATTTCTTTCACCTCCAAGCAATAACTTGGAACAATAGTTATTCAAAAAGCGAGTTTAACATGTGCTCTTCTAACTTCCGGGCTGTGACGTCAAAATACAAAACAGTGCGTGTCTGGTTTTATAAACATTTCCGGTAACACGGATACGACTCTACCATGATTTGAGGTGACTTGACAGTACCTTTTATTCATTATTTTCAATTTTTTCAAAATGAAAAATTCGCGAGCGAGTAACTTACACTGTTTTCATAAATGATTATAGCAGCAACAAGCTGTTACGAAAAATCAAGTGTCATTAAAAACGGTATTTCTTTCAAAAGAGATATTTTGATGTAAAAATATGAGTATCAAGAGCATGTCATAACTTTTTAAATTTTAAAAATCCTTCAGATAGCAAAAAAAGTTACAAGAATTCAAAAATTCCTTTCCGATACATAAGCATTGTAAACACATCTGTTATTGCCCACCAACAATCTTATCAAAATTGCCGTGTGACATCACGGCAATCACTCCAATAAATGTTTGCTAATCCAAGCTAGGACTAAAGAAAAAAAAAATTTGTTTCGTGAGGGCGACCTTACTTAAAGAAGCCGACCCTTGTCATTTTGTTTCCATAATTTTCTGAGGTATTTTTTTTTATTCGTTAGCGAAGAGAGTTTTCAAGAATCAAAGGGGAATAAACCCTAAAAGTTACTTGCGTACATTTCCGGGATAAATAACTACCAAGCTGAATCACAGTTTTCTGATATTTATTGCAGATATCTAATGTTCATTTAATATGACACAATAGCATAAATACAACCCTGGATTTATCAATGAACAATCGTATTTAATTACAGGGATCTACTATGGGAACCTCCCCTGTGTATTCTCAGAATTATGCTGAGATATACGGTCAAAATAGGCAAGGGCGGAAAAGTGCCGCCTGTACCAATAATTACGTACGTACTGGACGTAGGGTGAGTTTGCTTACTGCGACCAAAACTAAATGTGAACTTGTATATAACTATTTGTATTACCAAATCAGTGATTTTTTTGGATTTTTTAAACAACCTGTGGCTTTCTGAAGGGGAAAATATAGCACGATAAATCATAAAAGGGGAAAATGCAACTTTGAAACCTAGACATTAGAATTGCATAACATAAACAAACACTGTCCCTCTGGGTCAATTTTAGTTTGTGCCAACAAATTCGCCAATCAGAAAAAGTTGGAGCCACTAGTCTTCAAAGCCTACAGAGCACCCTAGAGGAGAGAGGAGTCATACCACTTTTAGTTAAGATTTGATTGCATGATAGCAAACACTGTATAATATAGATCTAAATGATACCAAATCTATTTTAAACATTTTTGTAAATTTTCAAGGGTCAAAATCACATTTTCAGGAGCCAAGGTGAGACTTTCAATGGTAAGGGCACCGGTCATAGAGTTCATATACTCTAGGATTGCATATTATAATTTTCTGTTTGTGTTCTGCAGCACTATGAGCTCAAAAATGAAAGTAACAGTTCGCATTCCCCGTTTGACACATATTTTCGCAACCTCGCATGTCCGTGAACTTATTTTCGCACATTAATATTTCTTTGATTTAGCGATTTAAACAGTTTGTAATAAAACAAAAGTTGTCCAAAAGTATGTTCAATGGTTTAAATACATATTGATAAGTATTAACAAATACTGAAGGTTTAGAAGGCGCCGAATATTGCCAAAGATATATTCATGTACTGTAGACGAAATATTTCGTCCAGAACAATTTGCAACTTGAGATTGCACCACGTAAGTCAATAATTTCATTACTGACTCCTTTGTTTGAATTCCCAAAAACAATGCCAAAATTATAAGTCTATTATGACACGTGATTTATAGGAAAAACGGGTATACATGAATTGTGTTATGATCGCCCGAAGCGCAATCTGTGAATTACATAGTAACAATATACAGAGACGTGTCAACCAAGCATCGCTAATTAAATCCGTGTTACAAACAACTTATTATAAATTCGCCGAGGTCTATTATATTTCGTTTTATGATTGTTTATCAATTAACACCTTTGATTACGACCGAGACGGCCACGTGCAGGTTTTAGGGTAGCATCTTAAAAGCTCCGCCTTCTTCCGTAAACTAGCCAACAGATGACGATCGATTATTGATTGACACGGCGAAATTGCCGAGATTATTTTGTTGGCGCCACTAAAATTCTCCAACTGAAAGAATTTAGCGCCAGAATTTAATTTTTGTCGCATTTGGCGCCATTGGCTACCGACAGCGGGAACCCTGACAGACTGTCACAATATCAACTGACACATATAGTTATTTTCACGTTTGTGAATCAATCGTCGCAGTGATGATGATCGGTAAAACCCGTCTGAACACAGAATCGGCTACTATCACAGATAGCCGCGATATGCAATGCGTTCTTTGTTTTAAAACGCCGATTTTCATAAAATATTTTGCTGTGCATATTACAGAACATTTCTTTAAATTCCAAGGGGAAAATATGGCTTTCATTAGGGGAAAATATAGCTTTTTTTGGCTAGGGGAAACAGCCGATATTCGGCTGTAAAAATAACGAAAAAAAATCACTGCAAATAATTACTTTGATAAACAACACCAATTAATTAACTCTTTTAACAAAGCATTGATTAAGATAAATTTCTACACGATAGTTTCACAATAAAGGGAGATAATAAAATCTAATGTATCAACAAATAACAGTATAAAGGACCAAAACGGCTTCATTCCTCCCTGTTATGTACAAAAGAAATGACAACATCATTTCTTTGTCTTTAGTAATCACTTCAGTTCAACTCATAAGCTGAAGTATAACATTGGTTCTTACAATCAGAAACAGTTTACTGTGATCTCGTAATACTAGAAATATATTAGCTTTCAGGTGTCTAAGAGTACTAGACGTACATGCAATTTATATTTAACATAATCATGATTATAAGTATAAATACGAATGCATAGAATTTAGCAAACATCACTATTATGATGCAAATATAACGTATTCAAATTGAAGAATACAATCACAGCCCCTATTGTTCCACATTAAGGAAAAATCAATGATAAATATTTAATCACATCCAGCGTTGTATCCGTGAAATACTGAAAAAGAAAAACTGCCAAGTGGAAAACGAAGTAGGATACAGCTCAGGGACCTCATTATGAGTATGAGCCCGACATCTTACTACACTGTCAAATTTAAAATATACAAAATCCCGACTGAACTGTCAAAAATTTAAGAGAAAAATTATTTACTTTACTATGTTTCTCAGATTTAACATTAAAGCAATAAAAGATAATCCTAACCATATATGTAATAAGTAATGAAATGACACGGATCTTTAATCTGGCTTGTTATACATGTCATATGTAATTCTTTAACATATAAAAATACAATAAAAAATAACATATCCAATTATTTTCGGACAGTGTCGTCTATTTCACATAGAGCCACACGATACATTTCCATAGCCTTTTTCTTGGCCTGATGCCACTTGGCTGCTAAAAAATCTTGCCTCGGACGGCCACCTTACGGGCTTATCTCCACTGTCTGGCATTTGAAATGAGGTCTAACATAACCACTAAGAGGGGGGTAGACATCTTTTGGGTCTATAAAAAGTGAATTTTCTACCATAATTTCTTGAAGCATTTCTTGAGATGAACACTTGGTAGAATGGGTAATATCGGCCTTATACTTGTGAAATTGCATATTGCAAAAACTGCATTTATACATTTTATGGCCAGGTAAATGAAAATGGTGCCTCTTCAAAGAAGAGGGATGACTGAAAAAGTCCAAGCGAAAACAGTCTACCACAGGACAACACAGTCATGCCATATTGAGGAAATACCTCACCAGAAAGGAATTCCCCTCCTCAGTAGGGGACAGACTGATCTGTAATTCATCCCTAAAAGAATAAATATTTTAATTATACCCCCAAAACGAAGTTTAGGGGGGTATATAGGAGTCACCCGGTGGTTGGTCGGTCGGTCGGTCGGTCGGTCGGTCGGTCGGCGGTTGCTTTTCCTTGTCCGGAGCATAACGAAAACTACTTGTTGGAATTCAATCACTAATACAATGGTAAGCACATTGAGAGGAAGTGCAGTGCCGACTATAACTCCTCTTACTAATTACAGAGTTTGCCCTTTGTTAGTTTTCCTTGTCCGGAGCACTTGAAAACTACTGGTTGGTTCAATACACTTCAACAATGGTCAAGCCTTGAGAGGAAGTGCAGTGCAGAAGAACCTCTCCATCTTGACTTCGGTTTTGCCCTTTGTTGCTTTTCCTTGTCCGGAGCATACTTGAAAACTACTGGTTGGAATTCAATACAACTTCATACAATGATCAGCCATTGGAGGAAGTGCAGTGCACAGAACTATCTCCATCTTGCTAATTCGGTTTTGCCCTTTGTTAGTTTTCCTTGTCCGGAGCATTACTTGAAAACTACTGGTTGGAATTCAATCAACTTCATACATGATCAACCTTGGAGAGTGCGTGCACGACACCCTCTTTTTTATTTAATTGACTCAAAAAAAGAATCTATGTGCCACATACTTTTCAGTACAAAAATGTACACCACATCCAGCATGTACCACCAAGCATTGGTCAGATGGCACATCAGTCAGAATAATAGCAAAATTGTATAAAATGAATATGCAAATTATTTATTTATGGGGAATAAATGACCCTAGGTTTAACAATTTGACCGGTTCTAGTCCTAACTACGGGTTTGAGTCTGATAACGGTGTTGCTAACTTCTGAAAAATATTCTTGTAAATTCTCGTTTAATCTGTCAGCAACAGAACTATCAACTTCATGATTTTCTGCGTAGATCCCTGATTCAGGCGCATAATAACCACGATAGGGTTTCAAATGATTAACATTGACGACCAGCGCATTCATATCACGTTGAATCGAGTATGTTGTCTCGTTAACCTTAGCTACTACCAAATAAGGACCAACCCAGTTGACACTTTACTTAGTATTTGCAAGGGGAGGGTAATACCTCCAAACAAAGGTCCCTACTTTGAAATTTTTCACTCTTTCATTAAGATCGTAATAGGTTTTCTGTTTAATGGCTGCTGACTGAAGGTTCTGCCGTACATGACTATATGACATTTCTATATGGACAGGTATGAGTTTTTCTACCCCCAATAGATGGCAAATGAGACTTGAACTCACAACCCATGTCTGAGTGAATTTGTTGAGGGCACCCAAATCAGCATATCACCTCAGAGAACTTGTCAGCGACTGTCAAACTAGTATGGTTGGGAATTTCAGTTTTGGGTAAACCAAAAAATATTTAAAGCAATCATTTGAAATTTCTGAGAAGTTCTTACTGGTTTAAGAGGATATTTCCCTACACCAGGACCTGGTTTTGTTTTTGCACATAAATTGCGCTGTTGGCACCATTTCTTTACAGAATCATGAATTCCGGGCCAATAAAATCGCCTACAAATGGCTTCTATGGTGCGATCTCGACTGAAATGACCAGATGTCCTATTAACATGTAGCTGGAAGAAAATTTCATCCCTTATTACTGTAGGTGCCACCAGTGTTAAGATATTTTGACTATTAGAGACGTATCGTTTGTACAATAAATCATCATGTATTTCTAAAAATGTCTACTAACGCCAATACTGTTGAAAGTCCCATGAATTTTGTACCGCGGTTTCTTTACTGGATTTCTCACCAGATTTAAGGTACTGAATAATTAATGCAATAACGGCATCTTGACTGTAAGTTTTTCAATTCAGCCTTATCCCTATATTTGATCCAATAAAGGTTCAATTCAGCCTTATCCCTATATTTGGTCCAGTTACTAAAGGTTCAATTCAACATATATCCCTATATTTGGTCCAGTTACTAACTGGTACATCTTCAACTTGATCACCAACCCCTGTGCAATGAGTGGTAGAGTAGCCACAGGCTTCCGCGGGCGCCTCTTCTACGGGAATAGGACACACAACCTTACGGTCTGTGTCAACAGAGTCAGGGTCCGTTTGCAATCCGACTAACACTGCATATTCATTTTGGATAATTGGTTTGGCTTAACTGGGGGAGGTGGTGGCAATGTAAGTTACGCAATTCAACTACTCTGAGAATATAGAGATATTGTACTGGTCATCGTTCTGGTGTTGCTGAGAATATATAAATATTGTACTGGCCATGGTTCTGGTGTTGCTGAGAATATAGAGATATTGTACTGGCCATAGTTCTGGTGTTGCTGAGAATATAGAGATATTGTACTGGCCATAGTTCTGGTGTTGCTGAGAATATATAAATATTGTACTGGCCATGGTTCTGGTGTTGCTGAGAATATAGAGATATTGTACTGGCCATAGTTCTGGTGTTGCTGAGAATATAGAGATATTGTACTGGCCATGATTCTGATGTTGCTGAGAATATAGAGATATTGTACTGGCCATGATTCTGGTGTTGCTGAGGATATAGAGATATTGTGCTGGCCATAGTTCTGGTGTTGCTGGGAATAAGAGATATTGTACTGGCCATGATTCTGGTGTTGCTGAGGATATAGAGATATTGTGCTGGCCATAGTTCTGGTGTTGCAGGGAATATAGAGATATTGTACTGGCCATGGTTCTGATGTTGCTGAGAATATAGAGATATTGTACTGGTCCTGGTTCTGGTGTTGCTGAGAATATAGAGATATTGTACTGGTCCTGGTTCTGGTGTTGCTGAGAATATAGAGATATTGTACTGGCCATAGTTCTGGTGTTGCTGAGAATATAGAGATATTGTACTGGCCATGGTTCTGGTGTTGCTGAGAATATAGAGATATTGTACTGGCCATGGTTCTGGTGTTGCTGAGAATATAGAGATATTGTACTGGCCATGGTTCTGGTGTTGCTGAGAATATAGAGATATTGTACTGGCCATGGTTCTGGTGTTGCTGAGAATATAGAGATATTGTACTGGCCATAGTTCTGGTGTTGCTGAGAATATAGAGATATTGTACTGGCCATAGTTCTGGTGTTGCTGAGAATATAGAGATATTGTACTGGCCATGGTTCTGGTGTTGCTGAGAATATAGAGATATTGTACTGGCCATGGTTCTGGTGTTGCTGAGAATATAGAGATATTGTACTGGCCATGGTTCTGGTGTTGCTGAGAATATAGAGATATTGTACTGGCCATGATTCTGGTGTTGCTGAGAATATAGAGATATTGTACTGGCCATGGTTCTGGTGTTGCTGAGAATATAGAGATATTGTACTGGCCATGGTTCTGGTGTTGCTGAGAATATAGAGATATTGTACTGGCCATGGTTCTGGTGTTGCTGAGAATATAGAGATATTGTACTGGCCATGGTTCTGGTGTTGCTGAGAATATAGAGATATTGTACTGGCCATGATTCTGGTGTTGCTGAGAATATAGAGATATTTTACTGGCCATGGTTCTGGTGTTGCTTAGAATATAGAGATATTGTACTGGCCATGGTTCTGGTGTTGCTGAGACTATAGAGATATTGTACTGGCCATGGTTCTGGTGTTGCTGAGAATATAGAGATATTGTACTGGCCATGGTTCTGGTGTTGCTGAGAATACAGAGATATTGTACTGGCCATGGTTCTGGTGTTGCTGAGAATACAGAGATATTGTACTGGTCATGATTCTGATGTTGCTGAGAATATACAGATATTGTACCGACCATGGTTCTGGTTTTGCAGTTGGTTAAAGTTTAGTTTTTAATGTCCTGTTTCTCAGTTTCTATCTAAGTTATTGATTTGTTTATTTTTCAGGTAGACTGGAGAATACAATGGCAGCTTTAGACTCCCTAGCAGAGCTGAATAGTATCCTGGAAGAGTGGAACAATGAGAATGCAGCAGCAGGATTTGCTACATCCAACCCTGTGCCAAAAATTACAAGGTTTAAATCTATTAACTGATCTTTCTTTTTGGGATTAAGTATTTGACTCCACATATTTTGTTTCTAAAAATGCCAAAAGCAGTATTTTTGAAATGATTTTGTATTAATAATAATGTCTTTATAAACAAATTACAGTTATTGTAATGTAGACATACATAAATATTTCCATAATTCTATATACATGTATGCCATTACAGTTAAAACAGTGCTTTTTGTCATATATGTTTTATAATTTACATGTACATGAAAAGTATTTGGCAGAATGTAACTGTAAGTCTGATGAATATGTTTGAACAAATTTCAAGCCAAACTCCTGTCATAATTAAAGTGAATGATGTAGTGAATGTTTAAGATTGTAGGTCTGTGGTAATGTAGAAAGCTTGAAAAATGGACGCACATTAAAGATATTAAATGAATATTTCAGACTGGCAGAAATAGTGGAGAGAGAAACAGAGGCTTACTACAAGATGGATCCAGATCCATTTGATGACAGACATCCAGGTTAACAGCACTTTCACACTTTCTATCCTGCCTTGAATAATTTTATGGTTATTAAATTGTTCTAAATTCTACTCTCTAGAATTTTTTATAGTAGTTGCTTAAACTGCATATTTTCTAACCTATCAGAACCCATGATTTAACTGCTTTTCACTGTTTGCATTAATGAATTCATTTGTATTGTATTATTTCAGGGAGAGCTAATCCAACATGCACCCTTGGTCATTTATTTAAAGCTCTGTTTAAGAATGAAGAGTTTATGAACAGGGTAAGTTACTCTAATATCATTTATTTTCTTTTATAGGTAGGTAGACAGCAGGAACCGAAGTTGATTTATGTGACATTTAACATTTATTGAACTGAGCAGAATTTGCCAAAAAATATTCAAGTTTTATGCCCCCTTTTCTATCTGGCACAAGTCCACTGGCTATAGGATCACTCACCATCTGGGGTTTGTCGTACATTGTCCGTCGTCATCCACCATTTCCATCAAACGACATCTCTGAAACAACTGGGCCAATGTTGATGAAACTTTACAGGGATGTTCCTTGCATGAAGTTGTTCAAATGCAGAACTCTGGTTGCTATGGCAACAAATAGGAGAAAAACATAAAAAATCATCTCTGAAACCACAAGGCCTAGAGCTTAGATATTTAGCATGTTGCATTGTCCAGTGGACCTCTACTAAGATTGTTCAAATTATGACCCCTTGGACAAAATTGACCCAATGCGGGGTCACCTAATTTTACATAGGCTTATATAGAAAAAACTTTTAAAATATTCCCTGAAACCACAAGGCCTAGAGCTGAGATATTTAGCATGAAGCATTGCCTTGTGGACCTTTACCAAGATTGTTCAAATCATGACCCCCAGGTCAAAATTAAGTCTTTCCTGGGGAGGGGGGTCATTTGATTTCACATAGGCTTATATAGGGAAAACTTAAAAAAACCACAAGGTCCACTGGCAGAGCTTGTATTTGGAATATTACTAAGCATTGTGTAGTAGACCTCTACAAATTATGTTAAAATCATGACCCCTTGTATTATAGCCAATGGTAGTCAGGTGAGCGATATAGGGTCATCTTGACCCTCTTGTTTAACAAAAGAGTTACACTCCACTTAGTATTTCTGTAACTAGATTTGTAGGCTGATTTCTTATCTCTTTGTAGTTTTTGAAGATATTTTTATGTGATAAAAGTATCATCATCACCAAGACTGTGGAAATTTGAATCTGCTAGACAATTGACCTTTGAAAAAATAAAAGTATTTTCAACTGAATTTCTACAGAAACTTTAAATCTTAAGTTACTGATAAAACTTTGAAAAAGTAAAAAAAAATCAAAACAAAATTGTAAAAAATACTGCAAAAGCCATAGATAACAATATGAAATGTCATTTTAGATAGAAAAAGTCACCTTAAACTCTGAGCTTGTATTTATTTTTTTTCAAACAACTTATATGAAAGGGTTATTATATACATGTTACGTGGTTGATGTTACAGCTGGTATGCGAGCATCTGCTGGAGCGGCATGGTAATACTGAATTAACTATACAGACTGCCAGGATACTGTATGGAATCCTACCTGGCATAGAGAAACGTGATTTCTATGTTGACACGGTACATGGTCAAATGACAACAGTTACTGTTCTGTTGTTCACATGTTTTATTTTTCACCCAGTTGCAATGTGATTTTGTGACTTGTACAACTGAGGTAGATGTACTTCCCCTTGAAACAGATATCAGGTTTCTGTATTACGAATTGGGGTTATTTATTACTAGGGGCAAACCCTTATAGTGATATATAGTGATACAGCTAGCCCCTATGGCAATACGTATTGCAATTTACTGGTGTAAGAGAAAAGCTGTTATAATACTGTGCCACAAGTTAAGATGTTACAAATTACCTACAGGACCTAAAAGTCACAAAATCAGTTGCTTTCTGTTAAATCATGTTACACATGTACTTTGTTTATGTTTTGTTGTTTATAACTGGTTACTTACAGCTTGTTTCAAGTTACGTGTTACATGCACAGCGTGATGTTGCTGTACAAACATTAGCCTGTCGTTTACTGTATGATGTACTTCCTGGGTTGGAAACCTCAGTTGTTTTTCAAGAAACGGTATGTACATACAAGTTTATGCTATTATGCTTATTCATATATAGAGAGCTAAAACTGTGGAGGTTATAACTGGTGTTAAACCAGTTATACCTACTTATACTGGGTAGTAAGAACTGTTACATCTGAAATATTACACAAAATATTACACAATGGTGTGTCATGCACAAAAACCAGATGGCTAACTTAAAGGTTGAATTCAAACTCGGGGTGAAAAATGAATGTGATATGGTTATAAAACTAAATTGCATGTACTTTCTACTTCAATGGACATATACACTGCACAGAGTGTCTGCGTATAACATAAGGGTGCATCATGCGTAGCTTGTTGGTTGCTACCTCCACAGTAAAGGTCAAACTTGCGGCTCAAAACTTATCACATAGGTTGATATACCAATATTTCTTGTGTAGAACATAATTTTGTTATACTTTCATGGATTTTAAAGTAATATAGGGATGTCAAAATTTGAAACACACTTGTAAGGGCTTAATGTACTTCATTTATAGAAGAATTTCCCAGAAAGTAATTTGTAACAGCTTATATACAGTAGAATTTCTTTTCTTTTTTTTTGCAGGAAGGTCTTGTGGAGCAGTTGTTCAAGTGGTCAGAGAAAGCTGATGAACCTCTTAGAACTTATGCTACAGGACTTCTTGCTGGCGCCATGGAGCTACAAGACGTGGCAGCAAACTTTAAAGAGAAAAATTCGGCTCTGGTAAATCAATTTCTTATGTGAGAACACCTATGCTAGATGACCTTTTAGCAAGGAATCTGAATAAAGTCTTTCATTGCAAAGTTTCATTTTCTGCCTGTCAAGAAAATCAGCCAAGTAATTAACTTATTTGCAGGATGGGTGTCTGGAAGAGACTGCATGCGCAATTGTGCAGGAAATTTGTGAAGTCAGTAACTAGTAATGCTATTGTTCTGTGTTCCAGACATCCAGTGTAGGAAATAGCTCCATATTGAGCATCAGTAATAGATCACCAAAACTATACACTGTGTTACATAATAATACCCACATCAAAGTAGTTTGCAGTGACAAGGGAGGCTGTATTGTTAACATTTTCTCCTGTATGGATGTGTCCAACATTAATCATTTTACCATTTATTTCTTTCGATGCCTGATAGGTGTATCTTACTTTTTGTTCAGTGTAGGTTATTGCACAGTCTTGTGTAACTGAGCTGTAATAAAATGCTCTTTGTGTAATTATCTCCAATGTGTCAGCCCACTTTCTGGTATTTACTGCAGTTTTTATTTGCCATCAATGTTATTATTCTGTTTGCAGGTGTGTGTAATGTTGCAACGTTTACATGCCCTCCAGAAGGAAATGCATGAAGAGTATCTGAAAGAAAAAGCAGGGAAGGTAGAGGAGAACCAAAGACATTTCTCTATGTTTGGATCCCCTTGCAAGATTGCAAGTCCTGCCAGTGCTTTTGCTTCTCCAAAGGGAAAGAACTCACGATCTCCAGTAAACGGAGACCAGTCAGTGTCAACCTTGCCATTTGAATCGTACATATCACCAAACAAAGGGGAGAAATCCCCATCCAAGTGTGACAAAACTAAGTCTTCTTTGAGTAAACACAAATTAGAAGCTATTAAAGAAAATGATACACATGTGCAATCTTCTGATTTAAACATTGTAAGTAATAGTAAGTTGTTGCTTGACCAGACAGGTTCTGTTCATGGTGAAAACAAAGCTACTATCAGTTACAGTCAGACTCCGGGCTGTAGTAAAGACGACTCGAAGAGTGAACAGCGTGCAGAAAATATAAATACAGGCAGGGTAAACAGAGCTAATTTCGTTTTTGGGAATTGGTCAGAGAAAACTGACAAAAATAGTGATAATAGTGGAACAGTGCAAACCAGTGGAAATAGTGATGCTACTGGAACAGTGCAAACCAGTGGAAATAGTGATGCTAGTGGAACAGTGCAAACCAGTGTAAACAGTGTAAATAGTGATGCTAGTGGAACAGTGCAAACCAGTGTAAATAGTGATGCTAGTGGAATAGGAAAAAATATTTCGAGTGAAAAAGTGGAAGAAAATATGGTGCATGATTCTGAATCTGAAGATGAAGAAAGACCAGATGATATCACAGTGGAAGAAAGACGAGCAAGATTGAAGCGGACAATGTCACCAAGCTTCTACAGTGATGATGTGTACAGGCTAAAGAAACAGCGGACAAGGAATGACAGCTTTATAAGTAGGTATTTTACAGGCAGTTGTAAGATGAGTCTTCCATTTACATTGTTTAACAAGAAGCGACTGTTAAATGTATATGAAAACTAGTACTTGATACAAAAACATATATGTTTGACTATTCGTTGTATCTTCAGTTCACAGCTTTTCTACATTTGTCACATTACTTTTTTAATGTCTAAGAAGTCTTTAGTACAGTTTAAGCAACCACTTGGGTTACACTGCGAATGTTGTTGTAGTTCGCAAACAGGTTTTTAGCTCGACTATTCGAAGAATAAGGAGACTATTGCACTCGCCCCGGCGTCGGCGTCGGTGTCGGCGTCTGCGTTGGTTAAAGTTTTTCATAAAGTCAAATATCTTGAATACTATCAAAGGTATTGACTTGAAACTCAAACTATATGTTTACCATCAACTCTTCACCTGAGGAAACATCCCCATACTCTGTTTTGATTTTTGACAGATTTATGCCCCTTTTTAACTTAGAAATTTTGGTTAAAGTTTTTTTAAATTCAAATATCTTGAATACTATCAAAGGTATTGACTTGAAACTCAAAGTATGTGTCTACCATCACATCTTCACCTGAGGAAACAATCCCCATACTCTGTTTTGATTTTTGACAGATTTATGCCCCTTTTACTTAGAATTTTTGGTTAAAGTTTTTTATAAATTCAAATATCTTGAATACTATCAAAGGTATTGACTTGAAACTCAAAGTATGTGTCTACCACAACTCTACACCTGAGGAAACAATCCCCATAACTCTGTTTTGATTTTTGACAGTTTATGCCCCTTTTTACTTAGATTTTTGGTTAAAGTTTTTTATAAATTCAAATATCTTGAAACTATCAAAGGTATTGACTTGAAACCAAAGTATGTGTCTGCCATCAACATCTACACCTGAGGAAACAATCCCCATACTCTGTTTTGATTTTTGACAGATTGATGCCCCTTTTTAACTTAGAATTTTTGGTTAAAGTTTTTTTTTAAATTCAAATATCTTGAACCTATCAAAGGTATTGACTTGAAACTCAAAGTATGTGTCTACCATCACATATACACCTGAGGAACAATCCCATACTCTGTTTTGATTTTTGACAGATTTATTATCCTTTTTAACTTAGAAGTTTTGGTATTTTTTTTTTTGTAAATTCAAATATCTTGAATACTGTATAAGGTATTGCTTTAAACTCAAAATATATGTTTACCATCAACTCTACACCTGAAGAAATAATCCCCATAACTCTGTTTTGTTTTTGAAAGATTTATGCCCCTTTTTACTTAGAATTTTTGGTTAAAGTTTTTTTAAATTCAATATCTTGAATACTATCAAAGGTATTGACTTGAAACTCAAAGTATGTGTCTACCATCACATCTACACCTGAGGAAACAATCCCCATAACTCTGTTTTGAGTTTTGAAAGATTTATATCCCTTTTTAACTTAGAATTTTTGGTTAAAGTTTTTTATAAATTCAAATATCTTGAATACTATCAAAGGTATTGACTTGAAACTCAAAGTATGTGTCTACCATCAACTCTACACCTGAGGAAACAATCCCCATAACTCTGTTTTGATTTTTGACGATTTATGCCCCTTTTTACTTAGATTTTTGGTTAAAGTTTTTTTTAAATTCAATATCTTGAACACTATCAAAGGTATTGACTTGAAACTCAAAGTATGTGTCTACCATCACATATACCCTGAGGAAACTTCCCATACTCTGTTTTGATTTTTGACAGATTTATTATCCTTTTTACTTAGAAGTTTTGGTATTTTTTTTTGTAAATTCAAATATCTTGAATACTGTATAAGGTATTGACTTTAACTCAAAATATATGTTTACCATCAACTCTACACCTGAAGAAAACCCCAACTCTGTTTTGATTTTGAAAGTTTATGCCCCTTTTTACTTAGATTTTTGGTTAAAGTTTTTTATAAATTCAAATATCTTGAATACTACAAAGGTATTGACTGAAACTCAAAGTATGTGTCTACCACACATCTACACCTGAGGAAACAACCCCATAACTCTGTTTTGATTTTTGAAAGATTTATATCCCTTTTTACTTAGAATTTTTGGTTAAAGTTTTTTATAAATTCAAATTCTTGAATACTATCAAAGGTATTGACTTGAAACTCAAAGTATGTGTCTACCATCAACATCACACCTGAGGAAACAACCCCATACTCTGTTTTGATTTTTGACAATTGATGCCCCTTTTTACTTAGAATTTTTGGTTAAAGTTTTTTTAAAATTCAAATATCTTGAATACTATCAAAGGTATTGACTTGAAACTCAAAGTATGTGTCTACCATCACATATACACCTGAGGAAACAATCCCATAACTCTGTTTTGATTTTTGACAGATTGATGCCCCTTTTTAACTTAGAATTTTTGGTTAAAGTTTTTTTAAAATTCAAATATCTTGAATACTATCAAAGGTATTGACTGAAACTCAAAGTATGTGTCTACCATCACATCTACACCTGAGGAAACAACCCCATACTCTGTTTTGATTTTGACAATTGATGCCCCTTTTTAACTTAGATTTTTGGTTAAAGTTTTTTTGTAAATTCAATATCTTGAATCTATAAAGGTATTGACTTTAAACTCAAAATATATGTTTACCATCAACATCTACACCTGAAGAAACAATCCCCATAACTCTGTTTTGATTTTTGAAGATTTGTGTCCCTTTTTAAACTTTGAATGTTTTGTTAAAGATAGAATACTATCAACGTATTTACTGTCAACATCTTCACCATGTTTTTGATTTTTGACATATTTATGCCCTTTTTACTTAGAATTTTGTCACAGTTTTCCAGACTAAAATGGAAATACTCAAAATGGCTTTCTTTAATGTCAGAATTATGAGCTGAAGCGGTCTGCTTTTTTAATTCTATACTATCATTTTGAAAAGTTCAAATTATTCATGATCAATATCAAGGTCATGTATTTCTTTGATTCCCCCATCCTCCCTCCAGTTGGCTTGCAGAACCAGAGAGGCCTTGAATGCATGTACTTTCAAAGGTCTTTGAACAAGTTCTATCTTTGACCTTAATTTTATGACATCACATACTCCTGTTCTTAGACAAACCCCATTTTCCACACTTTTGTCGCGTGCTGTCATGTGACGCTCTTGTTACGCTGCCTGAGGCCCTTCCCCGTCGTCGCTGGTACCAATTTGGCAACTCAATTCTCCCTAGGGAAACCCAACCCTAGAGGCATTTTTTTGCCCCAAAAAAATTGAAAAAAAAAATTTGAACCTTTTTTAGCTGACCTGGCACAAAGTGTCAGAGTGAGCTATTAGGATCGCTCTCCGTCCAGGGTCTGTCGTATGTCTGTCCATCCACCGTTTCCTTCAAACGACATCTCCTCTGAAACCACTGAGCCAATGTTGATGAAACTTTGCATGGATGTTCCTTGCATGAAGCTCTATGAAAGTTGTTCAAAGAATTCCATGCAATGCAGAACTCTGGTTACTATGGCAACAAATAGGAAAAACTTTAAAAATCTTCTTCTCTGAAACCACAAGGCCTAGAGCTTAGATATTTGGCATGTAACATTTAGTGGACCTCTACCAAGATTGTTCAAATTATGACCCCCGGGTCAAAATTGACCCCGCACAGGGGGTCACATAGTTTTGCATAGGCTTATATAGGAAAACCTATTTGGTATATAACATTGTCTAGTGATCTTCCACCAGGCAAGTGGCCTTGTACTAGGGATGTCATTGATTAACATTTTTGAATCGATATATCAGTTTAGAAATATTGACGATACAGCGATATATCGATACACGGGCGTAAAAAAGTCACTTACTATATATTCTACCAAATCTCTGGACTATATTTGTACTAAACATATGGTTCTGGTCTATAATATATATCAGCCCTTGCAGTGATGAAATGTTTTTGTCTATAAGACCACATTTCATTAAATCACCATTCGTTAGAAAAACACGGAACTCTGGGTAGAGTGATTGTTCATATTCTGGTTCAGTTTTGATGAAATTTTCGAACGTGAAACTGTAGATCATGGCACTGTTAAACATTATTCATATACGATTTTTCAAAACGGCGATCGATATCGAATCGAAAGTGTTTGATCGTTGATATATCAATATCGTTTGAATCGATTACATCCCTACCTTGTACCAAGGTGAGCGATATAGGGCAATCTTGGCCTTCTTGTTTATTTTTTAATGTGTCCCTACCCTACCTAGTAATCTTCGGACCTTTGCCCTAAACACAGATTGCATTTTTCCAACCTAAAGCATTTTTTGGATTTGAAAAAAAAAACAAAAAACTTTGCCCCTACCTTACCTAGAATTTTTGGGACCGTTGCCCTAAACACAGATATATTTTTTTGGCCTTAATTGTTTCAGTGAGTGATGTAAGTGACAGCAGCTGGGCGGAGATACAACCGTATGTTATAGGATCATACAGCCTGGAACCACTAAGCCTTGGTATGAAACAGAGGCTCATCCTACAGTACCTCACACCAATGGGAGAATATCAGGAGGTCTGTTTGACTTTTTTTAGTTTACATGTTTTGGGAGATTGTCAGAAATATTGCAGCCGAAACATTCCTGGATTATCAATTATTTTGGTTAGCATAAAAAGAAAATAGGTATGCTTTCACTAGCTCATGGAAAATGATGTATATTATATTCAAGGTCTGAGCACTTCTGTTTTAGTTATGAATGAAAGAGAACATTTAGAGCTATAGTACAGTGTGCGTTTACATGTTTTATTACCTTGTAGCTAATCAGTGCAGCATTTGAGCATAGGGCTATGGATCTGGTGTTCTACTACATTAACCTCAAGTACAACAGAGATGTGAGACTGGCTTTTGAAGCACTTAAGGTAAATTCTAGGTGACAGTTGACACATTATATACTGATAGCAGGGAACAATCATTTTAAGGTTTTGTTGTAAATTTCTAGTTTTCATCAAGTTTATTCAGTCAGAAGTTTTAGGACTTGAAAAGGTAAATGTTGGATTTTGCATGAATGTTGGGACTTGTCTTATCACCCCTAATAGTTTTATGCATCTCCGAAGCAGTCTTGTTGCACCTGTAACATTGATTCTCAGCAAGTGATCATGTATTCAACAGAGATAAGGGTGTTATAAAGTATTGTATTTTCAGTTGAATGAAATGCTCTACCGTTAATAAACAATTGACCCATAGAATAATTAGAACATTGAATATACTTTCTGATAAATATGCTTTTTTGTTGCATGAGAATTCAATTTATACCATCGTATTTCAGTATTTGGCTGTACTGTTGTGTCACAAGAAGTTTGCTATAGAGTTCCTAAATCGTGGGGGCGTACAGAAGTTGTTAGATGTATATAGACCATCCATTGCTGCAACAGGGGTATCTCTGTGTCTTTACTACCTGTCATACTTTGAGGATGCGATGGAGAGGGTAGGTTTAGTGCTGTATATCTTACTTGCAGGTTAACTGATTGCATACATTTAATGTAGAACTTTGCACTGTCAAGATTCTCAAGAATATAATTTGTATAACAACTTTGATTCTGTATTCTGTATGCTAATGAAGACAGGCTACAACATATTGCTGTTACCAAATACTGAGAAAGTGGATTTCACGGCTGTACAAATTGACACTCTTTAGTAAGTGTCAGCTTCTCATCTAGAATTAGAAATACTGATTCAGCCAACACTTCCTAGGAGTTGTATGAAGGAAATATGTATATATGCTACTTTGACATTAATAGTGTTCTGATGCCCAGTGAAACTGCTTCCATGTTGTGTGTACTGTTTAGTTATAGTATCATTTGACCTTTCATATTCTAAATCTTGTATGTTTCAGGTTTGTTTGCTGTCTGATCATATACTGACCACTCTTGTAAAGTAAGTTGTAAGACACATTTTCCCATTCACTGCATCGAGAAAAGTAAAAATTTACAAATAAGTGACTATAAATGTTCAAAGAACATACATCTGAATGCTTGTGAACCAATGAATTCTTTCGAAAAGTAGTTAGGAATTAGTAACAAGAGGTCTTTGATAGAAAAAGATGCAAGTTGTGTAAATAAATATTGAAGAGTTCAGGTAGAAAGTCGCTATAGTTATGTTTTGTATACACCAGTTATGTGTTGTGGTTGATGGAATGTTCCCATGATTCAAGTAGATGTCATGCCGCCATGTTCTTCACCCAGGCATTCCCATTCCTTGTCATACTCAACAGATTCGACACAAACGATGGTTTACGAAGACTTTACAATGTCGTAAGTTGTACATTAATGTTGTACCTTCTTAGATGTGTCTGGATTGTTATATATAACATTAAGCTGTTGTGGGAACTTGGAGTAGAGTCTAGCTTTAGGTCTAAGTATGTAACAGGGGAAGGAGTTATTTTCATCCAGGTTTTTGAAGAAAATACATGTATTGGTTATTAGACTGGGGTATTTAGTTGGGTGGTTGGTTGGATGGGCGGGTGTTGTCAAACTAACTTTAGTTTGGAATGTGGTGTTGCAAGAGCCTTATTTTGTAGCTAGCTTTTACCGAGATGTATTTTTTGATTGCTTTTGGGGTCAAGGTTGCCGTTACTAAAAGTTGGAAAGCTGTTTCGGCCAAGCTTTTAACTCCTATTGTCTGTATGTATGAGAATACTAAAAAGGCATAAGTAACCTTTTCACCTCTGTGGGAAACATTTGTGCACTTGTTATGTTACCTTTTGTTCTAATCTATATCGAGATTTAACTTTCACATTTTAAGTTTCACTGTTTTATGATTGGCTGTAGATCAGCACCTTGGAGATAATGAACACAGATGAGAATCACTCTAACCCGAATGAGGACCAGGTGTTCACAATGCGACAGTCGGCACGTCATGTCTGTGTAGCTCTCAAAAGATACTTTGAGGCTCATCTGATACTGAAGGTGAATGAGCTGAAGCGTTCTCACGCCAGGAATGAAGGCGGCTCACCTCAGCATGAGACTCCAGCTTATAAAGTAAGCAAATCTATGTCAGTTATAGTAAACCTAAATATCAAAATTAGGCCATCCTTAAAAAATTGTTTGTTTGTCCTAACGCGACCGACTGATGAAAATCCTCCCGACTGACTTTTTTTTTTGGATCTGAAAGCCCAAAAAAAAAATTTCTGCCGTCGAGAAAAACCGTTCCGTTTTTTGTCATTTTCCATCTTTCCGGTATTTCTTTTCTGTAGTTCTTTCGTAAGTAATACCAATCAGTTATCCTCGACTATGCTTGACAGAACGTGCAGGGGTGTGGAAATCCTTTATTTTTTCACTTTTCCGCGGACGAGTGAGATGTAAAAATTCACACTTGTCCGAGGTCAAATTTCACCTGTCCAGATTTCAACATTAAAACCAAATTATGTGAAACAAACAAGGACCAGGTTAAGATTTCTATTATATATGCTAATCAGTACATGTCTAGAGGATTCTGCAAAGCTCGGACTTCCGAGTGAGCTTGGGAGTGCCTGAAGTGACTTGGAGTACGGAGAAATATTACGGCACTTCAGGGAGTGTATTTGCGACACTCCGAGTGGTTTTACACGTAAATTAACGGGTTTACGGGACATAAAAACCAGATTTATTATATTCAGTAGAAATGTGTCCACACTGTTGTATGCATATTAATTCAAAAAGCTTTGGCGACCGACGTACATTTTGTAAAGCGTGTTTAATATATTTTATCACCAAAAATAAAACTTACTCATAACATTATTTATTCCAAACTATTATTTTTATAATCCAAAATTATCAGACTATTGTCTAGAGCTACTTTTACATGTCTCGAACTGTCAAATATCTCGGTCTTTTTGATGCCACGTGCTTCTCGAAGATCAAAGAAAACTCACATGTACAATATAGCGTCGGCGATTGTTTTTTGATCTCGTGACACCTGCAGCTTTTCTTTTATGATGGAGGAGGTTGCAGTTAAAATAATTTATTCGGCAAATGTTATTCATTAAAATAAATATTACTGGAAAAACGTTGACTTTGACAGTTGCTGAAACAATAAATGACAAAAACACGAACACGCTGGAACGCCGCGTTTTGTTTTATAAAGAACAGTTGAAGAACAGTGTTAATTGATAAATATTTGTTTGCATTCACAAATTGACAAACAGTCAGTGGTGTCACATAGCTTGGATTTGCAAACAGTTTTGCGTCACCGTTTACGACAGGCCACATTTTCCACACCTGCCGCTGGTGACAAATGCTAAGGGACCAATTACAGCTTACTTTAAATGGAAATATATATTGTAAGTCAACATAAAGGTGATAAATAGTTTAGATTCTGATAAGAAATAACTCAATTCTTTTTGAAACAATAAAAAACATAACGCCGTGATAGTATATAGTAGCGGCGATTCTCAACGAAAATATGTCTGATTCGAACTTTGTAATTCAATGGATTTTGATTCAACAGGTCGCCTTTACAGGTGTATTAATGTTGGTTTTCATAAAACTGCAAACAAATCGGGCGGTTCCTGGCTGGATAACTTGGGACTGTCTTACATAATTCATTTCATTTTTCTCGAATTTTGCGGACAAGTTGGGCAGAAAAACCCGTGTCGGACTAGGAATTCCGCACCCCTGACGTGTACGCTGAAGCTCACTCCGCAGGGAAATCGTACCAATAATCGTGTCAGAAATCTGACACGCTCGCATTTCAGTATTTCATAAGAAATGAATGAAAAGAATAAATAATTTTATTAATAAGACTATAATCTTTTAATTTGCCAAATTTGAACATCAAATTGTATCTATTTAGCGTAAAGCAAAACGAAAGTTTTGAGCAGGTCAGAATTTTCACACATTGGTAGCCATCTTGACGATTTGACAATTATCACGTGGCCATTCCCACGAACCTTTGGAAAAGGATATCTGCGGGAAATCGCCGAAGATTCCGATTGCGGTCACGATCAGGGAAAGTTTATTTATTTACATGACCACGTGCGTTTTGGCGCGAACACTTTCAGGTTATGTACCGCGTCGAAAATAAAGTAATTTTGTTTTCAAATTAAAAAACATAGTGGTAAATGCTATTTTATATTTACACTCGTCCTTTATATCATCTAAACACTAATCAAAAGGAAATATCAAGCATTCTGAACTACATGAAAAATAAGTGCGATTGCGTCATACGAAAGTCCGTTGTAAATGTAAGCAAAATGATTCATGTTTGAAAAATCGATGTTTTTGCAGTCAACATTGGTTGTAGAACATCGTAATTGGTTTGAAAATATGAATTAATAAATATATGACCTAAACATGACCATATTTCCCTACTCAACGTACATTAGATGAAAATTTGCATGCTCTGTTATTCTGGTAAGGATTTGTAGTAGTGCTGATCCAAAACTCTAAAGCTGCACCTGACGAAAAAACAAAATATCAAAATAGCGGCTTTAAGAGTTTTGGAAGCCAGAACTAATTGTTAAACCTGGCAATGTCAGACGAAAAAATTCCACTCAATTTGATATTATCTGAACATTTTGTAAGTTCTCGCATAATTAAATTAAATTTTTACAGTGGTACAAATTAATTTTCCTATGTTGAAGTTCAAATTTTATAGATTTTTTTATGTGATACTGTTCCTAACCTGGCCACAGGTCCAAATACAAGGCTCACTCGGACACTGAGTTGCTTGACATTCTATAGCTTAGTAACTTCTTCAAATTAACGGTTTGAATGATTTTACAACACTATTAAAGCACTCTTCTGGAATGAGCCTTGTTAAGCACTTTGGGAGCCTGGCTTATGGCTAAAATGATAATGTGCAAACCACCACCCATGCAGATATGTTACAAAGCAGGTTAATAGCATTCTACAGTGGGGTGCTAATAGCCAATAGGTACATACAACAGAAGAAATAGAGAAATATTAAGACAAGAAAGGTGCAAATATTAAGTGTACAATATGTCAGCTATTAATCTAAGATACAACATACATGTCAATGTATGTACCCAGTTAATACCGAGTTAATTTAATACAACATCTATAAAACATCTGAAAATCCAAAAAAAAAAATCCAAAAAAAAAAAAAAAAAGACCTACCTACCTACCCACTGAAAAAATTCTGGGTCGCGTTAGGGCAAACAAACAATTTTTTAAGGATGGCCTTATGAAGACATATGCCAAGTGCTAGTCCGTAGGAAGAAGTCGGCCTTCGTGTTGTTTCCGAGACTGCTTGTAGGTGGATTTACTTGACACAGTTGATCCAATGAAAAGCAGCCAATAAATGGCTACTGCATATCAGACAAAATGATGACTTAATCCTAATGTTTAAACTGTGTTTTAAATGAAAGATCATCAATAATTATGATTGGTTCTGGTGTAGCTTGTATATTTTAGGCATACCTGTGAACCCTACCGATTTGTGCGGTAGTCTACCGGAATTTAAAGATAAAAAAAATCTCCCGGTGGGAGATTGATTTCTACCGCAATTATAAAATTCGGCAAGCGTAACATGTGATGCATCCATATGACCTTTAACCCAGACCTTAACCCAGACTGTAAACAAAGTATTTAACTGGTTTTCCAATATCTCTGATTTATGACCAATATACAACATAAACTAGGTAAAACCCGTCTACCGATGCAGAATTATTGGACTGGTTAGGCTATTTTTGTATCAGTAACCACTCGAGGGTATAGAACAGGTAGACCAGTCAGCTGTCATTCGAGACTTACAAGAAACATGTGTTGTTAGTTTTTCACACGTTTTATGATGGGGATAATCAGTTTTAATTGGAGTTAGGCTCCAAAGTGTGTCGGTTACATTGTTGTGTACTGTCAATTAAGGATCAAAGGGTGTGGACAGCCCTGGACCTGCCAGTTGGAGATGATAATTGCCAAAACGGTACGTATGTTGTTTTAACAATTAAATTCTTGTTATTTAAATCTTGTAAAAAAAATATTGGTCCACAGTAGTAATTCGTAGTCAATATGACAAAACGTAAACTTCTTAGCTCTCCAGAGTCTGACAAACGTAATGCTAAAGCAAAACGTTATGATTGCAAATTTCAAATTGAATGGACAAGTGAGTTTGGCTGCATCACCAGGGACAAGAAAGTTGAAAATGCTTTTTGCAAAATCTGCAATTCTTCATTCAGTATAAGTCATGGTGGAAGAAATGATGTTAAAAGGCACCTTAATGGGAAGCAGCATTTGACTAAAGCTAAGGACACCTTATCAACGCCTACCCTTAAATCTATGTTCCAAGAAAAAAGTCCATTAGAAGAAAAAGTGACAAGAGCTGAGGTGCTTTTTACAAAGTTTGTCGCTGAGCACAATCTAGCCTTCACCGTTGCTGACCACTTCACAACCTTGTGTAAAGAGATGTTCCCGGATTCCACTATTGCACAGAAGTTCAGCTGCCGTCGAACCAAAACTACGCATATTCTAAATGAAGCAATGGGTCCTGAACAACAATCCAGGGTGGCGGACCTGTGTCGAGTCAACAAGTTTTCTGTCATGATGGATGAGTCCAATGATCAAGGAGACGACAAATGTGTTGCCATTTTAGTCAGAGTCCTGGATCGCAGCGTTAGAAAAATATCTACAAGATTCTTAGCCATGCCCATCTGTAACATTGGGACGGGAGCCAACTTGTTCAGCTGCTTGGAACAAGTGTTTCTGTAAGTGTCAACACTTTTTGTTAGATTAAATACGAAAATCATGAAAAAAATACATGTATTGGAAAGTGGTGTTATTCCAAGATATTCATGTCTATTTTTGTATTTCAGTGACCAGGGCATACCATGGGGTAACTGTGTTGGTTATGGCTCAGATAATGCAAGTGTCATGGTTGGTCGTCACAACTCTGTGTTATCCCGCATCAAGGAGAAGCAACCACAAGTCTACGACATGGGATGTGTTTGTCACATAGCTAACACCTGCGTCCAGTACGGGTTGAAGAAACTAGCTGTCCCTGCTGAAGAACTCTTGATAGACGTATTCTTCCATTTCCAACACAGGTATGTATTGATAAAAAAAGAATAAAATTGTGTTTGTGCAACTTAGAAATGCATCAAACAGTAAAAAATAAAACAACTAGAATTCCAATATCAACAAAAGAAAAAACTGAAAATAAAACTATCCATACAATTGTTGCAATGTAGTATGGTCTTATATTAAAAATTTAATTTGTGATGAAAATATTTCTGATAAAGACTGATAATTTCAGAGATAAATGTGAATGCTTTAATATTTTTACCAGCTCTAAGCGCAAAGAAGAGTACAAGGATTTCTTGACTTTCACTGACACAGAGCCAGCCAAGATAATCAAGCATGCATCAACAAGGTGGCTTTCACTGCACAAGTGTGTCAACAGATTTCTCCAACAGTGGCCGGCACTTAAGTCATACTTCAGCAGCCATGATGACTGTGAGAAATGCTCTTCACGTGTTAACAGATGCTACAGTAGCCTCACGAACCCTATGTTTGAACTGACATACCACTTTCTGAATTTCATTATGGAGCCTATGAACGAGTTCAACACTTCATTCCAGGTATGATACTGAATAGAAGTTGAACTGTCTGTAATGAAAGATATCTCTTAATTGGTCATTTAAGTATTGCAAAAAAAATAATAAAAAAAGTTAGAATTCCCCTTCGACTCGTATCACGAACAGTAGCTAAATAGATTTTTATTCATAATAATTAACTGATGGCTGTATTAAAGTGATATGATATAACAAAACAACAAATGATTTAAATAGATTTATATTGATAGAGAATATCAGACTAATGATAATATCATGGTTTTTGTACTTAACATAATGCATTTATTTTTACAGGCAAATGAGTCCAAGATTGGTTTCTTGCATACCGAGCTGGTTTGCCTTTTGAGAAAGTTTATGGGCAAGTTTGTGAAGACAAGGGTGATCACCACTACCTGTCAGTCCAAAAGCATAACAGAGGTCAACTTTAAGAGCCGTGAGAACCAGCATGATGATGACATGTTAGCTGTTGGAATGAGCACCAGAACCTACCTTCTAGATAACCCAGACATTCCTACAGATACAGTGAAAAGGTTTTTCAGGTGAGCATGGTCAAAAACCTATTTATTAAATGTCTCATCATACAAAATACTGAAACAAAATACTGAAATAAAAGACTATATTGCAAGTGTTCAGTTTGTGACATCAAATAACATATTGATATTAAAATTTCAGGTCTGTACGAGACTTCTATGAAGAGATAGTTGACAAAATGGTGAAGAAGTTTCCGTTTGATGATCCAACATTGAAGGATATTGGCTTTGTGAATCCTACCATGAGACAAGATATTCCAAGTGATGCTGGTATGTAAAAAAAAAACATTCATATAATAGCATTTCTTAAAAAAACTATCTATATAAATAACAAAGCTGCAACATGTTAAAATAATAATAACATTAAAACACATAAGAAAGAAATTACTGACTAGATGACAAATCAGAATGAAGTAAGTAACACAAGTTAAAACAAGGAAATTTTTCAGGTTATATTGTTCTTGACAGTGAAACTTTTTCTTTTCATCTTTCAGTCTTGAGATTGGCCAGAAGATTTAACTGCAGTGTAGAAGAAGACATGCTTATGGACGAGTTTGCAGACTACCAGCTGAGCCCAGACAATGAGTTACCATCATTCACTCCAGATTCCACCAGGTTGGACCATTTCTGGTTGGACATGGAACAGCAGAGTCTTTCAACTGGCAAGAGACAGTTCAGCAATCTGGCAGTTGTTGCTGTAACTGTTTTGTCCCTTCCCCACAGCAACAGTGACCCAGAACGCTGTTTTTCCATGGTCAGGAAAATACAGACAGATCAGAGAGACAGCTTATCCAATAAAACCATGAACTCTCTGCTGAGAGTAAAGTTAAATAGTGACAGTGATTGCTACAATTTTTCTGTCAGTACACAGCTGCTTAGCTCTGCAAAAAAGGCCTGTGTTGCATATCAAGAACTTTCAAAGAATTAGGAAAATGTGACATTGAACACTTGGAATAGTGAATAACAAAAATGTGACAAGTGAACTAGTGTGTTATGTATAAGTTTATTCAGTGTTTGATAGTAAACATGTTGGTTACTGTATATATAGATGTATTATTGCTTGATGATTGGTGATCAAAAAGTAGTGTTGTTGCTTGCATTTAAATCTATGAAATTAAAGAGAGAATCTTGTTAATATAACAGCTTTTTGTTGTTATTATGAACATTCAACGTTCTATAATAATCGAAAAATTTGGGCGTGAAAAAAATCTCCCTCATTTTTTACCAATCTCCCTCATTTTTGTCACAAATCTCCCTCATGACCAGCACAAATGGTTCACAGGTATGATTTTAGGTACATTCAAGTAATGTGCCCTAGTTCATTACTTTAATTAGGCAGTTAAACATGTATGAGTGCAGTATTGTAACTGAAGAAATGATGAAAATAGTTTTGACGATGACTCAAAAGTATTAATAAGTGCAGAAAGAAATACTAGAAATTCACAAAATTGTTTGACAGTACTGTTGCAACATAACTGAAGCACTAACAGTCTTGTTCATTTGGTCATACAGAGTTTTTAAAAAAAATACTGCACTTACCTCCAGGCTATGAAAATCACATCAGATTTGGTACAGGATAACATAGAGCTGATGATGGAGTTGATGGCTATACGACAACAGTGGCAACCAGAGGCAACTTTCCATAAGCTAGGGGGAATAACTCTGCTGGCACAGCTTATTGGAATGTCACCAGACTGGAGCAATTATACTGGAAAGTGAGTTACTGTTTCTTGAAATTGGTATACAATAATATTTCAAGTGGTTAATATATTTGGACTCATTACTTGAATTGAACAGAATATGGCTGTTCATTCTTTCCAGTTGTGTTGCTACAGGAAGGGAAATGTGGATATATGTACTGAGATAGCATAACTATTTCCTGTATTTATTTTAGTAGAAAATTGATAACAAAAGAACACAGTATGGTAGGGTAAATTCTAGCTGCAATGTTTAATTAGTGAAATTTACCATGATTGTAGATATAAAATGTTTTGAAACATTCATTAGACCAGAGACTCTGAAAGCAGCCCTAGATGTTATTGGACTGTGTTGTGTTACTCCAAAGTCCCAGCTTCAGTTGCTAGCCCCAGTACCACTGCCAGATAATGTTCAAACACCAGCTATCAGGTAACAGATCTTTGCCAACATTTACTAGATAATTCTTTATATAGAACAACTGTAAGAAAATACTTCTGGATAGAAAAATGAAAGAAACCTTATTTTACAGTCATAATGTATTTATGCCTATAATGTTATATAGATGTATGTTAAAGATAAATTACCTGTAGAAGCTCAGAAACTAGTCACACTATCAGATTTTCAGTAGATTTACAGATTTTTGTCACGACTAGACATAAGATTCATGGTAAGAAAATAATAACTTGGTGATGAATTGTGGCCTTGCTTGCAGAATCAGGTGTTTCTTGTAATGTTTCAGTATATTGATTGGACTGGCAGAGGGCGAAGTGTTACAGGATCCAGACGTACAGAAGTCAGCATTGACAGTGATTATCAACTGTGTGTGTGGACCACTGGAAAGGGTGAGTTGATATGTCTTCACATTTTGTTGTTAGGGTGAAAGAAGTGTACTTATTTTGTATGTCTGTCTGTCTGCTATTTTAGGGTTAATGGTTTTTGATATAATTATGGAATGCTATATACAGTTTTTAATGATTGCAAATTCTTTAATGGCAACAGTTTTAGCTAACTAGATGACCATATTCTAACCACCATTGACAATGAAAGCTTGTTTGATTTTTTAACTGTTCACGGCAATTGAAATAACATAACTCACCAGAATCACCTGGGAATCATGTACAACATAATTGTGTTTGAAAGTATATACAAGAATCCATACAAAATGGTCATAGTGCATGTATTTGCAAAGGTCTCCTTAGACAGTCATAAAAAACTTTATATGTCTGCCCTCATTTTAATCTAAGAAGTCAATTACTAAATTCACTAGGGATGTAATCGATTCAAACAATATCGATATATCAACGATCAAACACTTTCGGTTCGATATCGATTGCCGTTTTGAAAAATCGTATATCTAATAATGTTTTACTGTGCCATGATTTACAGTTTCACGTTAAAATTTCATCAAAACTGAACTGGTATATGAACAATCACTCTACCTAGAGTTCCGTGTTTTTCTAACGAATGGAGATTTAATGAAATGTGGTCTTATAGGCAAAAACATTTCATCACTGCAAGTTTTGATATATATTATAGACCAGAACCATATGTTTAGTACAAATATAGTCCAGAGATTTGGTAGAATATATAGTAAGTGACTTTTTTACGCCCGTGTATCGATATATCGCTGTATCATCAATATTTCTAAACTGATATATCGATTCAAAAATGTTAATCAATGACATCCCTAGTACAAGGCCACTTGCCTGGTGGAAGATCACTGCAAGGGTTGATATATATTATAGACCAGAACCATATGTTTAGTACAAATATAGTCCAGAGATTTGGTAGAATATATAGTAAGTGACTTTATCCGCCAGGTATCATTATATACTGTCATAAAAATTTCTAAATTGATATATCGATACAAAAATTTTAATCAGTGACATCCCTAAAATTCACTTTTCTAATTTTATTTTAGGATATTCATGAAATTTGTTTAAGAAATAATAAATTTGTACCTGTATTTTGTTGTTGTAAAATACAGTCAGGAGTTTGGATGTGTCGTAATTAAATCATGTAGCACTCATGATTGTTTTTCACATTTTGTCTTTGAAACACAAAATGTGATTGGATGCACATGTTTACATTCGTCACATTTTTATGTATTTTAACGCAAATTGTCTTTGGAGAAACCACGCTGTATTTTATCAAAATGTAAAATACAGCTTATTCCTTATGTTTATGTAAGGAATGCAGCCACTAATGTTATGATTTATATTAATGCATTCGTTAGTGATGCAGTATTTAGACAGTCGTATATGTTTGTTCTTCTCAACAGTTAGGAGGTGCGGTTAGCAGATACATGGTGACTGGATCAAGGAAGAAAGTTAACTTGAAACTTGGAGAAGATGTTCTAGCCAAAATGTGGAATGGAGTTCGAGAAAATAATGGAATCATGGTAAGCATGTATCTGTACATGTAAATAAAATACATGTACTTCTACACTTGTTTTAAATGCTGTATGTAAATCATTATAAGTAGGAATGTGTCCACAAGGAGTTAGGGGTTATTCTTTTGAACTTGGTAATTGCAAGATTGCTTTTTGTAACAAATAGTAAGAGATTAGATGTGCCCTTATGGTTGACAGTTTATGTAATTTCAAATTTATTATATTACGTCACTGAGAAAGAGGCATTTACATGTCTGTAACATTTTATTTCAAACACATAATTGTTGTATTTTCTTATTGTCTGATGCTGTTTGTAATTCTATTATACGACTGCAATTTGTTTACAGGTGCTACTGAAATTATTGTCTATAAAGACTCCAATAACTGATGCTGATTCCATTAGAGCACTTGCATGCAAGGTATAAAAACTTTCAGCCTATCTTCAGATATTGAGCTTTTCAAATATGTCTGCTACTAACATGGTTGTTTTGTGTTTTGTAGTTACATAAGTGTTAAAGATGGAGTTTTAGAGATAAAGAGTGACATCTGATGTAAGTTCGGGAAAGTTTAAATAGGATGAATTCAAAGTCTGTCTAGTGGTTGGATATACAACATAAAACATTTATGAATATTATAATTATAAAAAAAAAAGCAGTTCCGTTTTTTTCCCAGTAGTGTAGTGTAGTGTACAACATTTGTTGCAATGACATTTGGACAAGAAATCTATTTTTAGAAATTTATGGATGATTAGTTCTAAGCTAATTGTTATTCTACAGGCATTAGTTGGGATGGCAAGATCAGAGACGGTCAGACAGATTATCAGTAAACTACCTCTCTTCTCTAATGGACAGTTACAATGTAAGTTTATACATCATACAATTTACTTTATAACTTGATGATTTGGTTGATACAAAAATTATGGCAAGTTTGGTTCAAAACTTATTTTATTTTTTATCTATGAAATCATACTAAAAGCAAGCAGAAATTCTTGTGTTATGAAACTGTTTGAACAATCAGGGGTTGCCTGAAAGAAAATTGGCGTACTTGGGTCTTACTGGGTTTTGGGCAGAATGTCAAATTCTGCAAAATGCATTATCATGCTAGGCCTTCAGCTGCTGCAAACTGAAATTATGTTGTAACCTTAAAAAATCTGTGTAATTTGTGTCATTTGCCTATAAGTAAGTTAAGTTGTAACAAAAAGTTAAGTTGTAACAAAAAGTTTAATGGTAACAAAAACTGAAAATTGCTCTTAGGAGATATATAAGTAAAGAATAAAGAGTGTATGTAAGTTTCAAACTTTGGATACATAGTAGTAAGGCAATAGAACAGTCGGGTACTGGTAGATTGTAGGAGCATTATACATTTTAGAGTTGTATTCTGTACATCCTTGTTGGACAGTTATCCTGAATGTGTGTGTATATTTCCAGCACTTATGAAGGAACCAGTATTACAGGACAAGAGGCAGGAACATGTCAAATTCTGTAGATATGCTACAGAATTAATTGAAAAAGTCTCAGGGAAACAAACGCCTAAATACAGTGATGCTTCATTAGATGATATTAGAAAGGTAATTAAAGCTAATGATTTAATAGTGGTAACTCTATCACACTTAGATAGTTTTGTTTAAGTGTTTTGCATGAAAATGTGATGACAAATACTGTAAAAATGATTTACATGCAGTAATTGTAATTTATATTTGGTAAAATTATTTCTGTCAAAGGTATTCCACTGCCTGTGTAGGGGCTTCTGTTTACAATCGGCATTGCCAATAGCTCTAGTGTCTGTGTTTAAATTGACCTTTTCATCAAGTCTAGGGGACTGCAGTTACATTTCTGGATACCTTCAATACTGGGCACTTTTCATGTTAAATTATTCTTGGTGTTTATTTTTTTGCATGTTCTGATGGTGTTCTCTGTTACAGGCTGACATTGTAGCTCAGTCAAAGATCATTTATAATGAGAAGGAATTACTTCAGCTGATATATGACCACTTACAGGGTAAAGGTATGTACTCGTTACTGTAGGAATATAATACATCTTTTTCAATCTTGTCCACTTGTTGACTTAACCATTTGAGATATTACTTTGAAAGTTGGGAGTACTTATGTACCATCATGAGACCTATCTGTAAGCAAGAGAAGATAACTCTGTGAAAATGTTTCTTGATTTATACTTAGAAATTCTTAGTTAAAGTGTTGTGTGCCCTTAACTGTCAAAGTTTTGTTTTATTGGCAAGCACTAAAAAAGTCGAGTGCGCTGTCCTACTGACAGCTCTTGTAATATGTGCTGTGTGAATGTCTGCACAGTATGATTTACAGAAACTTCAGAAAGTACTGCTACATTGTTTTTTAGCTCACCTGGCTATGCCAGGGTGAGCTTTTCTGATCGATGATTGTCCGTCGTCCGTCAACATTTTGATTCAAATGACATCTCCTCTGAAACCTCTAGGCCAATGTTGATAAAACTATGCAGGAATGTTCCTTGCATGAAGCTCTACCAAAATTGTTCAAAGAATTCCATTCCATGCAGAACTCTGGTTGCTATGGCAACAAATAGGAAAAACTTTAAAAATCTTCTTCTCTGAAACCACAAGGCCTAGAGCTTAGATATTTGGCATGTAGCTTGTCTAGTGGACCTCTACCAAGATTGTTCAAATTATGACCCCGGGTCAAAAATTGACCCAGCGGGTGGGTCCTTGTTTTTGCATAGGCTATATAGGAAAAACTTTAAAAATCTTCTTCTCTGTAACCACAAGACCTAGAGCTAAGATATTTGGCATGTAGCTTGTCTAGTGGACCTCTACAAAAGATTGTTCAAATTATGACCCGGGTCAAAATTGACCCCGCACCGGGGTCACTTAGTTTTGCATAGGAATATATAGGAAAAACTTAAAAATCTTCTTCTCTGAAACCACAAGGCCTAGAGCTTAGATATTTGGCATGTAGCATTGGCTATTGGACCTCTACCAAGATTGTTCAAATTATGAGCCCGGGATCAAAATTGACCCCGCACCGGGGTCACTTAGTTTTACTAGGTTATATAGTAAACTTTAAAAATCTTTTTCTTTGAAACCACAAGGCCTAGGGCTTGATATTTGGCTGTAGCATTGGCTAGTGAACCTCTACCAATATTGTTCAAATTGTGACCCCGGGTCAAAATTGACCCCCCCCCCAGGGGTCACTTAGTTTTGCATAGGAATATATAGTAAAACTTAAAAAATCTTCTTCTCTGAAACCACAAGGCCTAGAGCTTAGATATTTGGCATGTAGCTTGGCTAGTGGACCTCTACCAAGATTGTTCAAATTATGAGCCCTGGATCAAAATTGACCCCGCACCGGGGTCACTTAGTTTTCATAGGCTTATATAGTAAAACTTTTAAAATCTTCTTCTCTGAAACCACAAGGCCTAGAGCTTAGATATTTGGCATGTAGCATTGGCTAGTGGACCTCTACCAATATTGTTCAAATTATCCCCCCCCCCCCCGCCCCCCCCCCACCCCGGGGTCACTTAGTTTTGCATAGGAATATATAGTAAAAACTTTAAAAAATTTTCTCTGAAACCACAAGGCCTAGAGCTTAGATATTTGGCATGTGCATTGCCTAGTAGACCTCTTTTTAAAGTTTGTTCAATTATGCCCTGGGGTCAAAATTGACCTTGCCGGGGATCATTTGTTTTACAAAAGGCGTATATAGGAAAACTTTTTGGTATATAACTTTCTAGTGATCTTCCACCGGGCAAGGGCTTGTACCAAGGTGAGCGATATAGGGCCATCTGCCCTTTTTAAAAGAAACTGTAGTATAGATCTAGTATAGTTAACAGAAGTTTCAAGCATATTTAATTTCTTAGTAGAATGATTAGAAGGTTTGACTGGTTTACTGTTACAGGTTATTATGAAGCTGCTGAAGTGTTACATCGGGAAGCCAGTCTGCCACGATGTACCACGCCTCCGCCATCATCTCATCCTACCAACCTTCAGGTCTTTCCTCCTCCACAAACAGCAAGCCCGTGTCTGTATTCACCTACAGGAGCAGGCACCCCAAGGCCTATAGTAAGTGGTGTGAATTTACTTTCAAGCTTGTACATTGTTTCTCACCCATACCTGTTGTAAGCAAAGATTTTATATAAAAGTATTGATGGCATTTTATTTGAAAACTGTCTTAGTCACAGCAGTAGTGGTATTAGAACTTTCATAAATGCATGAAGTTTGCGAATGGGAAAAAATTAAATCATATCCAACTATACATGGACAATTTCTTAGCTTATGCAAGGATTGGGAGGGTATATACCTCATTGTGGTTGACAATTGGAATTATTTTGCCGGAGAGAAAGAGGTTGATGTTTGACAAAAATTGCTTCTTAGAGTTGGTGTTGCTATTAAAT
This sequence comes from Saxidomus purpurata, assembly GCA_022818135.1. Taxonomy (NCBI): domain Eukaryota; kingdom Metazoa; phylum Mollusca; class Bivalvia; order Venerida; family Veneridae; genus Saxidomus; species Saxidomus purpurata. The sequence goes on along the minus strand of JAFMSR010000011.1, from coordinate 7,612,043 downwards.
TTAAAGTAAAGGCGCATCCATAGGTGTCAAATTGTTTTTACTCCAATCTGGTTTTACAGAATCGGCTTTTGGCTCAGGCTACCCCGGGTACATCGGCAGTATCATCTTTACCGTACTTACCAGTCTCTCCTGTAACTCAAGGAACAGCAGCGCTGCATGCTGCATCAGCTTCTAGACTGCAATCAGCTCACCAGGGTAATCAGCCTTGCCTGTCACCTCAGGGAGCCGCAAGCTCGAGACTCACTGCATCACAATCCTCACAACAGTGCTTGCAGGGTTCAGCCAGTACACCTACAGGACCTATTCGATTCAGCATTAGTAGGCAAACATACCAACAACAACAGATTACTCCAGGGTCTGCCTCAGGGTATTTCAGGGTATGATTTCTTATACACTTTCTCTTTTCTAAAATGAAAAATGTAAATACATGTTAGATGAAGCATTGCTGGCCAGTTCTTTGTTCATGCTGCCATGTTTTTGTTCAAATGTGATTAAATGTTTTGTGTTTGCTGAAATAATCATGCTCTCTTCATTAAGCTGAACTACAATCCAGTAAATTTTAATTGTCTTATCCTAAGATATGTTGAATTTATGAATCCAGCATTATGTTAAGACAAATATTTCCTTTTAAGTAGCCAATGGTTTCATTTCATCAAGAAAAATGTTGTTTAACATGCAGAATGTTCAACGTAATTCAGCAAAAATCAACTTAAAGGTCCATTACTAACACCAAATTGGATTTTCTTTTAAATCTGGAATTGTAACGGGCGTCTTCTCAGATGGAAAAATATGAGTTACTGCATCGAATGTGACCATATTGTGTCGAAAATTTGAGTTTAACAAAATAATGTAATATATATTTTCCTTTTCAAAAACGAAAGTAGGTTTTCCAGTTTTCAAATATAATCTTTGTTATTTTCCAGAAGTATCCCAGAGAGAGGCTGTAAATAGGTTGTACATAAATAAGCATGCCTATTTTGAATTATAATTGAAGAACTTTACTTCCAGTGATGTGCAAAGTATATCTTTGACTGTTTTCAACATTCATTAAAGTGAAAGTATGACAAAAAGACCACCCAGGTCAATCTAAGGAAATAAACAAAAATTTTAATCGTGTTTCTGCAGCGGTATTTCAAACAGGGAAATACTCCACGGCTATTGTTAAGTTTTAGAAGCCAGTTTCAAACTGTGTTTCCCTGTTACAATTCCAGATTTAAAAGAAAATTTGATTTGGTGTTAGTAATGGACTTTTAAATACCAATGTATTAGGCATTACCCTGTCAGCCATGCGCTGTCACTGTTGACTAACAAGGAATGTATAGGTGTGAATACACTATGAAGATTAAAATTTCAGTCAGTGGAGTGTAGCTTGTCTTAGTTATAACATCAATACCTGTGGGGGGGGGGCGGGGAATAAAGTCAAGTAATACTGAATGTGTATGTTTTTGCAGAATATGCAACCTCGATGTAAATATGTGAAGGAGCGGGAAAGTGCACTATTCAGCCCTGCAGTAAGGAAAGGATTGTTACAGAAGCAGGACTATGAGATGAGTCTGGATAAAATTGTAACAGAATATCTACGTAAACAGCATGCTCTGTGTAGAAATCCTGTCGTCACCTGTCCCCCAATGTCTTTGTTCCAGTAAGTTTTGATTAGTTTATACTAATTTATTTTAGGTCGATTGTGAAACAAGTTATACAACTTATATTAATCACTCTCGATACCTCATTCCTGATGGTATCCATCGCCATGAGGGTATGAGAGTTTTGATTGATATTGGTTTTAAACTTCATTAATGAAATATATCAATATCTTGACGAATGACCCTCTAAGTAAAATAAAAAGTAACTGTAACTGAAAAGCTTGTTACTTAACTCTTTTTTGTGATACAAACATACAAATCACCAAATGAGTGATGCATTTTTACATGGTAATGCAGGACAGAAGGACTAACTTTACACTAATTGTGACATTATCATGTGTATTTCAGGCCTCATCAATGTCCAGAACCTCGAGGCAAGTCTTGTGCTCCACTTAGCTTCACTGCCAGAACACACAAGAAAATGGTAGGTCATCACTTAATGTTTTGTTAGCAGGTTAACTTCAGCGTTTGGTAGCATGTAAGGAAAGAAGTTCAAATTTGAAAATACAGTAGACTCCCTAAATTCCAAACCCCTAAAAAACTGGAAACCTCAAAATTCTGGCCGTTTTTTCTCCGCCCTTTTTTCTCCGCCCTTTTTTTCTCCATTGACACTAATGTTTATACCCCTGGTAATCCAGTCCCTCAATTTTCTGAATTCCGGTCGATAGTTTTAGTCCAATTATATTGTGTATTAAAATGACTCTCAATAATCCGGTCGCGGTCTGATGTGCCGAAGGCATGAAAACAATTTGTGGCGATTATCTAATTTGCACAGTTGGTCACAAAGAATAAGTGTGAATTAGTTTGTAAATTGACCCTAATGCCGAACAATACCATTTGTCTATCGTACATTTCATCTCAAGATTGATAGATTTATAAAATCGTTCATATTAAGGACATTTCGCTCAGATTTTTTCGAAATTTAGCAAAACGAGAGAGCCTCATTTTATATTTTGTGTCATAGTAAATCATGACAGCGGAATTTTAGCGGGGATTTACAATCATCGTGGAAATATATACATGTACAGGAAACGAAAAATTAATGTGCGGTGAAGAGTGCTGAACAGAACGAACATAAGTTTTATTGTTAAAATTTAAAGTATTTTCGTCTGTAACTTGAAATTCACGACGTGTTATCTTAACGTCGCACCGGATGATGCTGACATTTAACTACAATGCACATGTATTCTAGCTTTTAATTTGGTGAATGCTATCTTAATGTTTTATGGGCGGTGACATGCATTTATATGTTTTAAGATGTATTTTAATAAAGTCAAATGTGTAGTTATCCATGTTTGCAAAAAAGATTGTCGTGTTTCATGAAACAGAGGAATGACCAGGAGTACGTAACTTACAAAATCTCATCCCCCGAAAATCCAGCCACCTCAGAAAACCGGCCGATTTTTCTCCGCCGAAGGCCGTCCGGTATTTCGAGGTTCTACTGTACTTGATTTTTCTTGGTCCATTAGCTTATGGTTGTTTTTAGCAAGGTGATCATGTCATTTTTATTTCAGATTTACCCAAAGTATGGAGGTGCAGATGGTTATAAGTTAGACAGGAAATTTATATATAGCAGGTACGTATTTATTCGTAAAATACATTTTGTAAACTATTCTGTTCAGGTTGTAGTTAATTTGGTTAGAATCTCTCAAGTAAACACAAAAGGTTGTATTCAGAGTTGCATCTTTGAGAGGTTTTATGTTCCAGCGGCACCTGGGAAGGTGTTGTATCCCAAGTTGTGTTGGTGTGAGGGTCTTAATACTCATTTATAAACTATTTCAGTGGTGATATTACAGATTGTTCTGTATTTTCAATAATTCCAGTAATAAAGTAACACATGTCGGAAGTCACAAATGTATTTTAACATAAACAATTACAGCTTTGAGTTTTTTATGGCCTGATGTTGGTCAGCAGTCTGTCCACAGTATCTTTTTAATACATTTTATACCCACTGATTAAAATTTGTCTGACTGTCTTGGTAATCTTTAGGTTAAGTTTGAAATAAGGTCTTATGGAGTCAAACATAAGGTCACCAAAATATATTGTGTATAACCGTGTGATCACTGTAGAGGCTACATGTTATTTGTGGAATGTAGTCAGACTGACAGACGTTTATTGTCTTGAATCACACAGGTCTGATTATGATCTGGACGTGGCAGATTCAGGTATTCATTGTAGACCAAGATGAGCGATATAGGATCATTGTGACTGTCTTGGATTTAATTTCATCTTATTGAATTGTTTCAGATTTAAACCAATCAGGACCTACAAAGAATCAGAGGATGATGGTTTCTCATGTTGTACTTTTGCTGTAAGTTACTCATTGACACATGTTTGTTTTGATATAAATGACTGCCAGATATATGTGCGTGTGAAGAAACGAAAGTAGCATGTGATTGTATAGGTAACCAGTTTATGTTGTCTGATTTTCTTGTTGCTAAAGCTTGATACAAACATTGGTCCTGGCTTGAGTCAGGCTGCCTTGGCTGTTGCAGTTGAACTACTCACCCTTACAGTTGGCCCCTTGCGTTAGCTCAAAGTCATACGATATCACATGTCATCTTTACTAATTTAGTGTACGACTAATGAAATCAGGTTTTTGTTATGGGCTGTAAACCTTAAAGATAAATGAAATGGAATATTATTTATCTTCTATTTTATTTATGTGGTTCTTGGACATTATAATGAGTATGACAACCCTTTCTCTACATAATTGTGATACTGAATCTAAACACATACACGTGTGTTTATTTTTTCAGAGCACACAGGTAGGTACTTGTTTTGTTGAGACATTCATTGCTCAGCTTAGCTTCTTCATGTCAAACAACTGTTCACTGTTGACAATGTCAAATCACTGTACACTGAAGACAATGTCAAACAACTGTACACTGAAGACAATGTCAAACCACTGTACTCTGAAGACAATGTCAAACCACTGTACACTGAAGACAATGTCAAACCACTGTACACTGAAGACAATGTCAAACAACTGTACACTGAAGACAATGTCAAATCACTGTACACTGAAGACAATGTCAAACAACTGTACACTGAAGACAATGTCAAATCACTGTACACTGAAGACATTGTCAAATCACTGTACACTGAAGACAATGTCAAATCACTGTACATTGAAGACAAAATGTCAAACCACTGTACACTGAAGACAATGTCTAAAGTCCACTTCCATTTCCAATCTATTTGAAGTTTCATATTTGTTGTTTTTCAAATACACTCTTTAAAGTAAGAGAATATCTGGACACTGCTGTTTACAGACTAATGTTTTAGATGTAGAGTAGAAGAGAAAATGTAGAAGTGATATCCTTGTTAAACACACTTCTATTACTAACTGTGCTAAAGTGTTAGGCACGTTGTTTGTGTAATTGAAAAGCAAACATTATGAATACAAATCAGATTGGAGAAATACAATGTATAAATGTGTTTCTTACAATTGTGAGCATGTCAGAGGTCAAGGTCACATGATATTTTTAATACTATGCTCAGTGTGGGGTTGAAAAAGGGAGACAAGAATCAGTAGTAGAAAAATCAATTCTAGTCTCAAATAAAAAGCATAATCTATACATATAAATAAAGTATTTAGACGTAGTCATTGAACAAGCATCAGCAGTTTGACATCTATATAATGTTATGAGCTTTGAATCTAGCTTTTAGATCTTTGATTTTATACTAGAAAGTGTTGTCTTCAAATGTTGTGCATGTTTCCAGTTAGTTTTGTTTTCCATTTCTTAATCAAATAAATTTAACAACACACAAGGTTACCAAGGTTACAGTTTCAGTCTTTGAGAAGGAGCATTGTCTAGGTCATAGGAAAAGGTCTGTCAGTTTAGTGTTGAACTAGGGAAACCATGAAAATTTAAAGGTACAGGAATAACTCTGTGATAGAGTAAAGGACTATGTTTGCGCTTCTTCAGTTCTGTTAATTCAGGAAGCATAGTTGCACTTTTCTTTGAAGGCACCAATTTCATGGTCTATACAATTCAAACTCATACATGTGTTTGCAGTAGATTTCAAATTGGTGCCTTCAAAGCAAAGTGTCAGTGACTAGGATTTTGGCAAAGTGATAAAATTTTCACATGCAATATCTTTCACAGGAATAATTCATGTTCTCCAGTGACTATATACAGATTGATATTTGCTTAAATGTCATTTCTGTTAGGGTGGCAAACAAGAGGAGCTTTGTCATATGGTCATAATTCTTTTAACTTGGAAAATCACTTTCATCATTAATTTATTATACCCCCGAAACGAAGTTTGGGGGGGTATATAGGAGTCACCCGGTGGTTGGTCGGTTGGTTGGGCGGGCAGGCGGTTGGTCAGTCAGGCGATCTGTTGCATTTTCCTTGTCCGGAGCATAACTTGAAAACTACTGGTTGGAATTCAATACAACTTCATACAATGATCAAGCACATTGAGAGGAAGTGCAGTGCACAAGAACCATAACTCTATCTATAGTAATTACAGAGTTATTGCCCTTTGTTACATTTCCTTGTCCGGAGCATAACTTGAAAACTGCCAGTTGGAATTCAATACAACTTCATAAAATGGTCTAGCACAATGAGAGGAAGTGCAGTGTACAAGAACCATAACTCTTATCTTGAGTATTTACAGAGTTATTACCCTTTGTTACTTTTCCTTGTCCGGGGCATTACTTGAAAACTACCAGTTGGAATTCAATACAACTTCATATAATGGTCTAGCACAATGAGAAGAAGTGCAGTGTACAAGAACCATAACTCTATCTTGAGTATTTACAGAGTTATTGCCCTTTGCTACTTTTCCTTGTCCGGAGCATAACTTGAAAACTTCTGGTTGGAATTCAATACAACTTCATACAATGGTCAAGTACATTGAGAGGAAGTGCAGTGCACAGGAACCATAACTCTTTCTTGACTCATTACAGAGTTATTTGCCCTTCATTACTTTTCTTTGTCCAGATTACTAGAAAACTAGTGGTTGGAATTCAATACAACTTCATACAGTGGTCTAGCACAATGAGAGGAAGTGTAGTGTACAAGAGCCATAACTATCTTGAGTATTTATAGAGTTATTTCCCTTTGTTACTTTTCCTTGTAGCAGAGCATAATTTGAAAACTGCTGGTTGGAATGCAATACATCTTCATACAATGGTCCAGCACAATGAGAGGAAGTGCAGTGTACAAGAACCATAACTCTATCTTGACTAATTACAGAGTTATTGCCAAGAACTATATCTCTTCTTTTTTTTTTTGGCATGGTATTCTGTTACTACGAACTTCCTCAGTTTATAAAGCAGTCTTTCGGGGGTATTAATCACATTTAGTGATAGCTTTAGTTTTCATTAATTTATTTGGTGGTGTCTACAGTTAAATTTCAAGCTTTGTCAATAGTTATACCCCCATGACGCAAAGTGTAAGGGGGTTACACTGGATTCAGCTTGTCTGTCTGTCCGTCTGTCTTGTGGACACTAAATCTCCAAAACCCCTGGTCAGATTTTAATGATACTTCACAGAAGTGATAAATACAATGTCTAGTTGTGCATGGTCCATGTTTCTGGTCACTTATTCAAAGTCAAGGTCACAGGGGCTTGAGATAGTAAAATCTTGTGGATGCTATATCTCCAAAACCCCTGGTCAGAATTTAATATCACTTCACAGAAGTGATAAGTACTATGCCTAGCTGTGCATGGTTCATGTTCAGGGTCACTAGGTCAAAGGGCAAGGGCACAGGGGCCCGAGATAGTCAAATTTTGTGCGCTCTTAATCTCCTAAACCCCTGGCCACAATTTGCATGGTCCATGCTTTGGGTCACTAGGTCAAGGTCACAGGGGCTCGACATTAAAAAATCTTGTGCGCTTAAATATCCAAAACCCCTAATCCGAATTGAATTATACTTCACAGAAGTGATAAGTACTATGTTTTAGTTGTGCAAGTCCAATAATAAAAGCATTAAACGTTGCATAGATTTTATATACTGTGTCAGTGGGGTGTTCGGGGAGTATTCATCACCTTAAGTGATAGTTCTAGTTGTTTTTGTCTGTCTATTTCCTATAGTACAACACTGATGCAGACTTTGCTTTCATGCACAGGCATTGAGAAATATTCTAAAAATAACACAGCTTTTACCTCAGTGTACAGATTAGTATGTGAATGTGTCACAGTTTTGTGCTTGTGTTATGTAAACTAATGAGGAAAGACATAGAGGCTTACACGCTTCATGACTCACTTAAAATAATGCAGTTTCATTACAGACTGAGATTTTTGTTAAGATATATTTGATCTATGAAAGTCTCCCAAAACAGCCTAATGTGGCATAACTGTAATAACTGTATCATGCATAGTTGTTACAGTGTTTGTAGAGTCTCTTGTTTGTAAAGTTATCTCAACTTTGCATGACTATATATTTTACACACAGTAAATATTATATATGTGCACTAAATCTGCACGTGCATGCCTTTTATAGTATTAACAAAGTATGCTTGTTTTGTATTGATTAGTTAAAAGGTGGATCTATATTCAAAGCCATTAAGAGTTGCATCATGAACAACATTTCAGTATATTTAGATATGTGATAGGCCAAGTACAAGTTGTTAACTTTATGAAATTGCATTAAAATGTTGTATGCATATTATTGCAATGACTCTGTAGTAATGGTTTATTAATGCATCCATAGATATGCAATTGTAAAGATTATGTCATGAACAAGGTTCCGTTGGTGTTTCATACCTTTGCATAGTTCCCTCATATTCTTGTTAGAACATACAAGTATCTGATTGTTCTTATGTTTGAGTTGCTAATAATACTGAGTATAATACTAGCTGTAATAGAAAAAAAAATCAATAAAAATCTTGAAAAATAAGGTGTATTGATTGATAGGAATTACACAAGAACGAGATGTGTGTAATGTGGTTGTTAGGAATTACACAAGAACGAGATGTGTGTAATGTGGTTGTTAGGAATTACACAAGAACGAGATGTGTGTAATGTGGTTGTAAGATTATGATGTATATTACAGTCTAGTCAGCAGTATCTCATGTTGGGCACGTATGGTGGCAATCTGAAACTCATCAACACACAGAGTACAGAGGTAAACTTTCTCCTTAAACTGACTTGTCAATCACATTGATTTGATTACTGCAAGTGTATATGTCTTAGAGTTGCTTATAATTTTTTTATTTTTTTTTACCAAAGATTTATTGAACTTGGTAGTATTTAGTTTGGTCATAAGTGTCATATTTTGCAGTGTTCTTTCCTATATCATTTAAGAGAACCTAAGAACTTACATCAGTATATTGTTAAGTTGAGGTAAATGTCTGGTTAGTGATATTGATACTGTTTTCAGTCTGGTAGAGCTAAACACAGCTTAACTTATTCTTTGTAGTTTTCTGTCCATTCTATCACAACAGAGAGGTGCAGTGATGGGGAAACAGTTTCATTCTAGAATTGCTTATTTAACTATTTTTACCTATTTTATTGTTCAGGAGACTGGAAGTTTTCATTGTCATACATCACCTGTTACACACTGTGAACACTCAAGGGTAAGTTGATCACCTGTTGCACACTGTGAACACTCAAGGGTAGGTTGACAATATCATTCCTATATAAAAGGCGATGAAACAAAGACAATTTTCAGTGGATAACACACAAGTGGAAATAGCAGTATTCTCATATTATGATAATTTAACTGTCTTTGCTCTCAATTTAACTGTCTATAATATTGATTTAACTGAACGAGTTATTTGATTTCACTTTTCGACCGTCACAGATTGACTGTCAGATCTTCACTCACTGTACTATACATTAGAAAGATCTTTAATCACTTCTGTTTTAATGAACCTCGTACAAAGTTTAAATTGTATGATTTCTGACTCCTATAAGAATGTTACTTTATATGTTTATGGTTATTACTGAACAAATTGACTATGCTATATAGGATGGGAAGTTGGTGCTGACAGCCTCATCATATGGTATCATGTACAGCTCAGCATTGTGGTCCTGGGGCGCTGAAACTCTGGATAAACTGTGAGTTCACCTTCTACAACAGTCTGGGTATAGATAACCGCTGTCCTGTATATAGGTTTTCTAGGCTGTATTTGTTTGTTTATTTACATTCAAGAACTGCTATGAGGTGTGTGTGACAAGTACAGATTCAGATCAGCATACATGTATATATCTGTGCAGTTTGGTCAGAATCCACACTGTCCATGTTTTCTTTCATAGACAGCCTGTGAAACAACAGCATTTGTACTAATTATACTGTAAATCTAGTAACTAGGATAAATGTGACTTTTCTTTCCCTTGAGTTTTGCAATGACTGTAAATATAAGAAACATTGTTTTTTCCATAATAGGACTAAAATTGTAAAAGCAAACATAAATGCAGTATATAAATGTATAACCATATGTAAAGGTTTTGAAAGTAAAAGATTTGGTAGTTTTATAAGTTTTTTTATCTCTAACATGAAGAGCTGTTTGAAGTAGTGGTCTATGTAATGTACATGTGTTTACAGGTATGATTTTGAAGATCATCATTTAGAGTTTAGCAGGCATGTCCAGGATAGATTAATAGGGACAAAAGAAGAAGTGGCAAATGTAAGTCATTTCATCTTGTACATGTACTGTTATAGTCAGATAGTGTTTGAAACCATGCAGAGTTTAGGGATGACTCGGCTGACATTATAATAATGACGATAAGTGGTTTAGCTAAAACATTTGTTTTGTGGTCATTTTACTACATTCGGCTAGAAATTTTACTAAGCTTGAAAATTGCATGGTGTTCATTTCTTACAACCGCAAATTCAGTCTTTTAGTCCTTTCTGAATATGGTGAATTTACTGACCTTCCATTGTAGTTAGTACTGTGAAAATATTTAATTATTCAAGAAAATTGTTTTATAGCCTGGCTGTAGAAGGAAAAAATGTAAACATTTTGCTGATAATGGCAAATATAACTATCTGACTAGTTCCAGCTGGAGCTGCTACAACTTACATGTTACATTTTTTCCAGATTTATGACATCACGACGGGAGTGAGACTCTTACGACTGTATGATGCTGATAAAGCCAATAATTACAAATCTAATCGTGCAATATTCAATCCAACAGACGATCTAGTTCTAAATGACGGTGTTTTATGGGATGTACGGTGTGCCAAGGCGGTACACAAGTTTGACAAGTTTAACCAGTATGTGAGTGGAGTGTTTCATCCTGTTGGACTGGAAATCATCATCAACTCAGAAGTTGTATCCTTTACTGGTCTTGCTGTAAGATCCAAGATTCTGTATAAGCTTAAAATGTGCATTATGAATTCTCTTTTATAGTAATTACTTTACTTGTATGAAATAATTGAATTTTCTTGTAATGTAGGGTTCAGTTTTATAGGATAGTTGCGGATGTAAGAGGTATTTGACCGTTGGTTACTCCTTAACACAGTTTAGTGGGATATCCGTTCATTCCGCTTGTTACATACAGTACCTGCTCTGGATCAGTGTCAGATACACTTCAACTACCTCGGCGATGTCATGTATGGTAAGTGATGCAAAATGTCTAAATACTCAAGTTATTTTCTGACTAATATCCTACTGAATTGAGCACCTGTTTGAGGTTTGAATCTAGGTTGTACTGTTCCAACACTACGGGCTGGGGAAGTGCTAGCTAAATCAAGAATGATAACCATTTGCCAACCAGTCTGAGACCTGGTAGTACGGAGAGCCAAGAAGCAAATAATAAATGAAAGAACCAACAGCCATGTCATATGTAACAGAAAGGAGTAGATGTTACAGTGTAATGTACAAATGCTTTCATGTTTTCATGACGGGACTTTACAGCATACACGTGTATGTTTTATGTATCTTTCAGCTACACGTATAGATGAAGAACTAGAGCATGATTCAGACAGACACAGTCCATATGGATCTACCTTCAGAACATTTGATGCCACAAACTATGCGGCTATTGGTATAAATTTCTTCTTTTCTGTTGTAGAAAAACAAATACATGTACATGTATGTTAAAGAGCTTTTCATGTGAATTTCCTTTCGTGTGATTTCAAACAGTCTCCTCTAATAAGGCATTTTCTAGTGTAAAGCTATTTGTCTTTAAGACAAAAGATTACAAAACTCGTCATCTGACTATGTTATAGAATAGTGCTTATTTTGGGTCTGATATATTTTTCAGCAACAATGGATGTAAAGTCACGAAGTATATCGGACCTGTGTACAGATACTATAGATACCTACTTGGCTGTTGTGGAAGTAAGTAAACTTATTATTTTGTGACTGAACTACAAAATGATGAATGTTGATTTTGGTAGACTTGTGAATATGTTGGCAGAAGTTACCACAAGAAGTCATCTGATTGAATTATTCATGTAATAGATTCAGTAGAGTGATTACTTTCACTGTTTAATGTCAGTGTGTTCATTAGTGTCCACTGTGTTGTATTTGATTTAAGTCTTGTCCATGTATGTAAACAAATTTTTACAAATTATCTAGAATTTTACGTAACTTTGCATCATCTTACAAACATTGAACCCTGAATGGGCCACATTCTAGAAATGTTGAGTAATGTTCAAAAGTTAAAATGGACTCATCCATTTAGTTTTTATGATTCAATCAAAAGTTGGTAAAAAATAATGTCTCCAAATCAGCCTGATAGCAAGTTTTGATCAGTTGAACATGCAGTCTGTGGTTTACTTTAGGACAGTGACTACCTATCAGGGATCACGCTAGCCCAGGCTCATAGGGAGAAGTGACTTCTCCCTCCAGAGACATTAGGGAGAAGTTTTTCAGAACAGGGAGAAGTTTGTACAACGCGTTGACAACATTAAATGTAAAATCAGTACATGTGTATACCCTTGTCACACTAAATCAACTGCATCAAACAAACTTCTTTTATTCATAAAAAATTCTTTCTCATTAATAAACATTCTTGAGTGATTTTATTATGTTCTGTGGGTTCCTTGGAGCTTTTAACATTTTTACAGTGAAATGCGATGTGATTGCATAAAATATTTTATTAAAACTCTTTTCCTACTGATTTTAATCGCCGATTAATGAATTGATTACCGAGAAAAAATGCAGCAGCAAACGGTCAACAACTAAACAAGCAGTGTCCGATATTGTTTGCATAAATAAAGTGTGTCAATACGATCAAAGAACTAACTGGCATCTTTACGGCCAGTTTAATTGTAAGCATGTGTAATTGGTCCTTATTGTTACCAATCAATGCTAATCCGTTTAATAATCGATGTTTACTCAACTATTAAATTGACAATAAACATTATACATGTCAAAACGCACATGTCAACCTTTACATCGCTATACTGTCTCGTCGATTTTGATTGGCTTACCGATTTTTATTGACCAATAAAAGCTGATGTAACAAACGGTAGCGAGTAGGCGGTGCAGTATCGAGATTGACACTCGAAAACATTGTCATTGTTTACGAAATATAGAGCGACTTTGTTTTCGCTTTTTTATGCGATCACGGCGAAATGGCCGGGGATACGGCGACTATTTCGCCCACGTCGCCCTCAAACGTGATCCCTGCCTATTGATTTTTAAGGGCAAAAATTGTACAATATATATTGTTGCTTTCTAATAAACAGACATTGAAGGTATATATTCACCACTTAAATAACTGTTCAATGATTGTTTCCATGTGTTCAGTTTGTTGTGTTGTTTCCTTCTTGCCTCACCGTGGACACCAGTAGTCTCTGGTTTCCATCTTGCCTCACGGTAGACACCAGTAGTCTCTGGTATCCTTCTTGCCTCACCATGGACACCAGTAGTCTTTGGTTTCCTTCTTGCCTCACTGTGGACACCAGTAGTCTCTGGTTTCCTCCTTGTCTTACCGTTGACACCAGTAGTCTCTGGTTTCCATCTTGCCTCACCTTGGACTCCAGTAGTCTCTGGTTTCCTTCTTGCCTCACTGTGGACACCAGTAGTCTCTGGTTTCCTCCTTGTCTTACCGTGGACACCAATAGTCTCGGGTTTCCATCTTTCCTCACCGTGGACACCAGTAGTCTCTGGTTTCCTTCTTGCCTCACTGTGGACACCAGTAGTCTCTGGTTTCCTCCTTGTCTCACCGTGGCCACCAGTAGTCTCTGGTTTCCTTCTTGTCTCTCCGTGGACACCAGTAGTCTCTTGTTTTCATCTTGCGTCAACGTGGACACAAGTAGTCTCTGGTTTTCATCTTGCCTCATGGTGGACACCAGTAGTCTCTGGTTTTCATCTTGCCTCACCGTGGACACCAGTAGTCTCTGGTTTTCATCTTGCCTCACTGTGAACACCAGTAGTCTCTGGTTTTCATCTTGCCTCACTGTGGACACCAGTAGTCTCTGGTTTAGGCCCAATGCTTCCTACCTACCTAACATACCTGTTTTATATAGATGTTTTAGCTTCTGTTTAGAGACCTCCTTCTCACACAGTTGTTGTCTAAATTTCATCCTTAGTTATCGTAATTGTCAGAAATATTGGTACTGACTTACTTTGATTTCATGCTCACATTAACATCATGTTCCCAGGATCCCTAGTTATCTTAATATGAGCTTATTCTGTAATATAGCAAAAACTGAATGAATACAACGTAACAGGTTGTCAGAACAAAGATGAAATGTAAAAACTTCTTGTCACTGCACGTCAGTATTACATACTTTAGGTTGTTATGACAAAAGAATCATCTGTGTTTTTATCTGTTGTTTACTATTTTGCTCAGAATTGTGGCTATTTTCATTAATTTTTTTGCTGGTAGTTTTATATATTGCCTTCTTTTGAAGTAAACATTAATAAGAGTATTGTGCCTTTGTTAACTTAGGTAGTAGAACAAAAGAAACCTGTAAATATTTTACACTTTTTTCCAAGTCCTAACTTGTACTTAAATAATAATGATGATGATAGAAAAGACATGAAAATGTGCTTTAGAAGGAAATCTTTACGAGATGTTGTGTTTCCAAAAGAACATATCTTTCTTAATTTATGAAAACAATGGTTTTAGCAACATGTCAAAAGAAGAGAAAACAAAACAACTCTAATTGTGTTTTAGATGGAAGAAGATGTTAATGTTTTGTGTATATTTTTAGAACCAGCAGTCAGTGGATGTTGGGGCGGAGGAGAACATATGTCGTCTGTATGAGATTGGTAAAGTGAAGGATGAAGACGATGATCAGGTAGTGTGTCTACTCTACACTCTACTAACTTACCATGTTTTCTTGTTTAATATATCCACCATATGTTAAGAAAGGAGTATTGATAGAGAAGTTTTCCTTAACTGAACTGAAGTCAGTGGTATACTGAGAACAGTATCACCTGAGTATGTTTAAGTAGGGGCTATAAGCTATTCATGGGTTTGATCACCAGTGTAAGACTTTGCTAGTCCAATAGGCATTCAGCTGGAGGACTTGAATTGTGTAAACTTAATGGTACTGCCATTAGTTCTCTGCAGCTTTGTTGGATTAGAAACATTCAGACATAAGACTTGTATCAGATAGGTTAACAAGGCTTTGGTTACCAGTCAAGATTTCTACTTTGATTAATAGCTGGGAGTCTGTATTGTTGCAAAAGAACTTCATTGACTAGTCCTGGGGTTTAGAACTTATACACTTCAACACTTTGTGTTACGTGGCAAAAACTATATACTTGTTGTCCATTATGTCAGCATGTACTGAAGTGTCGAAAGAAGTAAACTTTTACACATTATAATAGTCACAGTATGTATATAGCATATACCTTAATAAACAAATTAATTTTCAGCAAAATGAAGAAGAGGAGGAGCAAGTTCATGATGATGATGATGATGACGACGATGATGACGACGATGATGATAATGTTGATGAGTTTCTTCTAGCTGATGATGACAATGACGATGATGACAATGAAGGTACATACACTTTGATATAGACCACAGTGCAGCGTTGACTCTAGGGAACTGATGTACTTTGAAAATTGTAGTTTAGTTAATTGTACCTTTAGAGCTTTGTATTACAATTATGCTATTATTTAGTCAGCAACAATTGATATGGAAGTTTATTAAGATATACATTCACATTTCCAGTTGTCACGGATTGGGCAGAAGTTATCACATCATAAAGTAATGAAAACCTCTATTTATACCCCCAAAACGAAGTTTAGGGGGGTATATAGGAGTCACCCGGTGGTTGGTCGGTCGGTCTGTTGCATTTTCCTTGTCCAGAGCATAACTTGAAAACTACTTGTTGGAATTCAATACAACTTCATACAATGATCAAGCACATTGAGAGGAAGTGCAGTGCAGAAGAACCATAACTCCATCTTGACTAATTACAGAGTTATTGCCCTTTGTTGCTTTTCCTTGTCCGGAGCATAACTTGAAAACTACTGGTTGGAATTCAATACAACTTCATACAATGTTCAAGCACATTGAGAGGAAGTGCAGTGCACAAGAACTATAACTCCATCTTGACTAATTACAGGTTATTGCCCTTTGTTACTTTTCCTTGTCCGGAGCTTAACTTGAAAACTACTGGTTGGAATTCAATACAACTTCATACAATGGTCAAGCACATTGAGAGGAAGTGCAGTGCAGAAGAACCATAACTCCATCTTGACTAATTACAGAGTTATTGCCCTTTGTTGCTTTTCCTTGTCCGGAGCATAACTTGAAAACTACTGGTTGGAATTCAATACAATTTCATACAATGATGGAGCACAATGAGAGGAAGTGCAGTGTACAAGAACCATAACTCTATCTAGAGTATTTTCAGAGTTATTGCCCTTTGTTAGTTTTTCTTCTCCAGAGCATTACTTGAAAACTTCTGGTTGGAATTCAATACAACCTCATACAATGGTCAAGTACATTGAGAGGAAGTGCAGTGCACAAGAATCATAACTCCATCTTGACTAATTACAGAGTTATTGCCCTTTGTTACTTTTCCTTGTCCGGAGCATAATTTGAAAAGTACTAGTTGGAATTAAAACAACTTCATACAATGGTCAAGTACAATGAGAGGAAGTGCAGTGCACGGAACCATAACTCTATCTTGACTCATTTCAGAGTTATTGCCCTTTTGTTACTCTTCCTTGTCCGGAGCATAATTCGAAAACTTCTGGTTGGAATTCAATACAACTTCATAAAATGATCAAGCACAATGACAGGAAGTGCGTGCGAAAGAACAATAACTGTATCTTGACTAATTTCAGAGTTATTGCCCTTTGTTACTTTTTACTTGTCCGGAGCATTATTCGATAACTATTGGTTGGAATTCAATACAACTTCATACAATGGTCAAGCACAATGAGAGGAAGTGCAGTGAACCATAACTCTATCTTGACAAATTACAGAGTTATTGCCAAGAACAATATCTCTTTTTAGTTTGTTTGCAAGGTATTCTGTTACTACGAACTTTCTCAGTTTATAAAGCAGTCTTTTGGGGGTATTAATCACATTTAGTGATAGCTCTAGTTTTATTTGGTCAGATAGAGTGATAACGAAGGTCATTTGTTAGATTATAGGAAAGGTTTTGACATTTGAAAAAGCTTCAGTTTCAACACAATTCTGACAAACAATAGCCCATATTTCAACACCTGTAATGTCAAGTGGGGTCAAAGTATAGGTTATTAAATTAAATTTTTATAAATTGGAGTCAGGTAGGTCAAAAGGTAGGTCACTTTGACTAGAGAGACATTGGTTTCTTAGGCAGTTGTGATCAAACACGGCTGAAGTGTGCATAAAGATCAAAATTGCTCTCATTAAGTAAAGAACATAAAGAATATTGAATGTTATGACTCACACGAGTGATCTAGGGATGTTAAAGCCCCAATGTTTGTATTAAACAAAGGGTACCAGTGGCAATTAATACTTTCAGATATTTATACAAAAGTGTATGATTTTTATATGTCTTATCTTGCCTTGCAGATGGTGATAACGAAGAGAATGAAGATGCCAGTGACGATGATGACGACGATGATGATGATGAAAATGATGATATTATCTTATCACTAGGAAGTGATGATGATGATGATGATGATGATGATGCTGACTTTGATCTAGATGGTGCTTTCTTTGAATTAGCAGATTTATGAACATAATCTAATAATTCAAATGATAGAATCGTTTGAAGTGACCGAAAGTGAAGGCTTTTAAGAAGAAAGTGTGATGTTTGAAGATAGAGCATTGTCTAGGAACGTGCTATGTTTGAACTTGTAAAGAAGGGAGAAGAGGCTGAAGAAAGTGAAGCTGTTGGTGCTTCCCAGTGATCCTGCTCAAAATGGTGCTTGTTTATGTAATATTTATTGAATTTTAATTGGATTTGAGCAATACAAGGCAATTTATTGAATTTTAATTGGATTTGAGCGATACAAGGCAACGAGATGTGACATTACTGAAAGTATAAAAAAAATTCAGGAAACGGGGATTTCAACAGTAATTTCAGTTATGGTTTTATGTGTTGATTTTATTTATTGAAGATGCTGCATAATTTTATCAGTTTCCTTGACCCTACTTTCTTATTGTCTACTGTTCAAAGCAAACTGAGTTATGTAAGTAGCAAGTGATACAAACATGGTTAAATTCCATTGCCAGTTTGATACTGATATATAATTAAATAGATAATATGATAGTTGTTGGCATGATTATTGCAGTGTCAATATCTGTGTATGTAACTGATCCTTTTACTAATGAAGTTTTGGTGACTTGGTTTATATCTGTACATAAACCTTCTTAGTAAGGATCCATAGCAGACATAATGGCCATAGCAGACAGACATAATGGCCATAGCAGACAGGCATAATGGCTGACATAATGGCCATAGCAGACGTAATGGCCATAGCAGACAGACATAATGGCCATAACAGACATAATGGCCATAACAGACATAATGGCCATAGCAGACATAATGGCTGTTGAGGCTGGATATAACTGGAAACAGTTTTCTTGTGAACTGTCTGACAGATTCACCAAAAAATTTTGAAGTGGTTCAAGTCCCATTCACAGGGTGGCGATATAAACTGAAAATAACAAGGGTACTGTAATCTTTATAACAGATTTTTCTGCATTATCTTTGCATTGTGCTCGACTCTAATGGATGAAAATCGCCTTCAAGGCTAAGAGCAGGACATGGTGCAACTCTTACCATGTTAAAAGTAGATATTTTTGTCTTCCATGGCCAGTGTACCATTATCCTTCTACAGGTATTCATGATTGTGTCTTATATTATACATGTACCGTACTTTGGGATATTTGTGACATTGTTAGAAATTCGCCACCATTAAGAAATGGCGAAAATTGACACACCAAAATATATCTATGTTAAGAATTGGACGCCTTTTAAAACCATTCATGGTCAATATACATGTTACCTTTGACATACTACAATGTCTATCGATCAGTTGTAAATAGCCGAGTAACTGCTATTGAGTAACAATTGTTGCAAAAAACAAGACCCTGTGAAACAAAAGTTTTTGTCCCAGTTATTCAAAGCTATTCAATACAGGCAGTTGATAATAAGACTATTTTAGTTCTGACAATTTGGATTTATATATGTGTATACATGTTGAAAATGTCTTTCCAATGTGTGCATAAACATTTACCGCTACTTTAGCCAGGATTGTTTTATTACTATTGCATGTTTTATTACTGTTTTAATTGTCACATACTGCCGTAAATGTGTAAAAGAAATAATTCAGTCTTGAAACCCAATAAGAAACTGTGACTGTCCCTTAAAAGAGGACAACTCCTACGATCATATTCATGAGTGTAAAAGTTGTGTTAGACTACCTCCCCTTCAATACTCTTCACAAAATGTCCGTATTATAAACATTTGCAGTTGGATTTAATTGGATAATTGTACAAATTTTTGCCACCAATAGTAAATGGCAAAAAATAAACACTCCTAAATAAAGTAACTATGTTTTAGGTAAAAATGGCTAAAATATGATGACTAGAAAAAATCCCAAATGATCACAGAGTTAGGTATATGACATAAATTTTAAGCCTTTTTGATAGAAATGTGTAAAATGTACTATGAAAGTGATTTGAATAGTTGAGCATGCTATCATCTGACAGCTCGTGTTTTCGAGCTATTGTTTCCTCACGGTGCCATTTGCATAGCCTGTAGAACCGATTTTGTAGTTGGAGACTGTATTCAATTCAATTTTCTTTTACCATTCCTTCTTGTATGCTAAAGGTCCTTTTGTTGTAGCTTCTGTTACATTGTTAGCTTGTCTATGATTAACAATCAAGTGACATATACACAGTTGTTATGATGGCAAGAAGTCACTGCCTAGGTAGATTATTCATTGTCATATTTGAAAGCTAAGGAACCAAATTCCTCAAATATTGCCCGATTGTGTCTGTAAATTCACTACAGTATTTTGATCTAATCTTTTTTTGTCGCCTTTTCGGAGAAAAGGTGATACATAAGTATCGCTTTGTCCGTCCGTCTGTCACAAAAACTTAACGTTGGCTATAACTGCTATTTCTTAGATTTCTTCATCAAACTTTCAAATTGTAATGCTTATGACAAAATTATGTAGGTCAAGGTCGTATTTGACAGTGTTATGCCCCTTTTTGTACATAGATTTTGTCACGAAATTCTTGGTTATTCTGACAAAGTGTAATCTGAACACTGAACGCCCATCTAGTTAATTAAGAAGAACTGGAACTTTGTCAGTCTGTAACCCACAGTTTGTCTTGAACATAAATCTCTGGCAATTTATTGGAGACAAAACTGAAATGTTTATGGAAATTGAGAGGAACTGTATTGTGCAAAAACCATTGCTGTACTTTTTGTAATCTGAAAATATTCTCATTTATAACAATTTCTTCCCTAGAGCCTAATGCAACAATATGAAAGTAAATTTATGACTAAAGATAGAGGACAGTTAGATCTTATTTTGACTTTAATCTTTTTGTTACCTTTTACCTGTATGCATTATAACTGTGTTACTATCGCATAAAAATACATTAACAGGAAAAAAATTAC
Source organism: Saxidomus purpurata (assembly GCA_022818135.1). Taxonomy (NCBI): domain Eukaryota; kingdom Metazoa; phylum Mollusca; class Bivalvia; order Venerida; family Veneridae; genus Saxidomus; species Saxidomus purpurata. Next base: position 7,591,449 of record JAFMSR010000011.1, on the reverse strand, counting down.
GAAAACCCATTCTATTGTACAGTTATAGTAAACTTATTTTCTCTGTCATTGTCTCGGTTTACACTCAAAAGGCATACACAAAATACACTTAACAGGTTTAGAAACGCAAAGATTCTCCTGTTGAACATTTTTATCTGAATGACGCTATTGTCGTTATTTCTCTTTATGTCATTTTTTCGATAAATTATTGAAACTTTTAAAAAAATTCAATTTTATATTGTTTTTTGTTGTGTATGAAATTTGAATAAATTTGAAACACGATAACATTGTTAAAATAAATTTATTGCCACTTTTGCGTTTCTAAACCTGTTGAGTGTATTGGTCAACACCAGCGTATTCCACAGTATTGAGACATGGGTTTCAGTGCTCACCTTGACTTTATCATACTTGTTGACAATATTTCTGAGCTTTTTAAACTATTTTTTTGTCTCTACAATATCCTGTCTGAAGACCTTGTATATGGGAATGTTGGAACTCTTACAATTCCTTGTTTTTTGTTATCACTTAAACTGCAACTTGTACTAGGGGTAAACAACATTGTTTGGAGATTTCATGTCAGCAAACATTGGAATTCCACAGACTGTTCATTGTAGTAAAAAATGGGCATAATTTCCTGAAATTATCAATCATTTCAAAGATCTTTTTAGACTATGTAAAGTGTTCATTGTAGTAAAAAATGGGCATAATTTCCTGAAATTATCAATCATTTCAAAGATCTTTTTAGACTATGTAAAGTATGTAAAAAAAGTGTTGCTGTACAGATATGCATATAATCATGGAGCAGGCTTTTTTGTTCATGGTGTTGGGTTTCACATCTTTACAACAATTCTAATGTGGCTTCTGATTGATCAGGCTTGAAACTGTGCTCACTCCTGTCCAATCAAATCATGTGTTAAAAGATGGGTCTGGAAAAATGAAACATGTCTATATATGAATGAATGTTGCCAGATGATTTAATCCTGTTGTTTATGCTTGTCAGGAAGTTTATTTAAGTGCATAATCCTGCTCAATGCAGCACAACCTGGCAAATGAATCACAAAAGGGGAGTGATTTAGTGAAGATGAAGGTGTTTACCACTCAACTAGGAAACTAAAGGTTTGAACCCCAAAGGCTGTCAGCCTACCTTGTCATATGACACAAGGACTTGATCCACATTCTAAAAGTGACTCCAGAGTGATTTTTCAAGCCAGTTGCAAACTTGGTTCATGTTGAAGCTAAAATACCCAAATATAAATCAAACTGGAGCTATGAGCTGATCACACTGCAACAAGGTATTTTAGGTATTTGTTGGTAGAGGAAATTGATGTCGGATGAAGTGTTTATATCAGTATTTAAGTGCTCAGTGGGGGGGAAATTAGGTCAACAGGTTTCTCGTTCACCTTAAATGCAGTCTTTGAGCAAGGATTAGGTAGCCACAATACATACAAATCACATCAGGGTATGCATTGGCTGGTGGAAGGTAGGGGAGCTGAGGAAAATCGGGGGGGGGGGATGTAGCGTTAGGTATTGTCTGTCCTTACTTTATGCATGTAAATTTATGTTTGATAAAATGATGTATACTTACCTTAACAGTGTTCTCTCTGACATTCACATGGTCAGCAATGGTACATAATGACTAAGGTATTCAAGTTTCTGTTTATTCTTCACAATGTTCATAAATTATGTGTCTTAATTTTTGTCCTGCCAAGACTCCCACGTTTTATTCAGGTGTTGCTGTAGTGCCATAGATACAGATACGAAACACTAAAGTTTTTGTTTTATAAGAATATTTGAGCTGCCGGTAACTGTTAAAATGGTTTTGATCTGCTTTTGGGATACAAGCTTTATTTGATTTTTTGTGTACATTTATTTTATTGCTCAAGTTGTGTGTTTCTTGCATCCCTCTAGCCGCTTCTTAGAATATAAAAAAAACAAAAACATTGAAGGCATGAATGACCGTGTCTTCAGGTAAACTGTAATCCATGGTAGTACATTGTTGAAAGTTAATACTTGATTGTTCATAATATTGTTGATTTTTAATTGTACAGAATATAACATGGTCAAAATCTTAGTGTTGTGTATTCTTGTTTTGCAATTGATAACAGTTGATTGTTGTTTTTAACTCCGATGAACACAGTGTTTACATGCTGACTTTATTTATGTTCGAGGTCTCGACAGAGAAAGTTTTTTATTATAACGATCAGAATAATGTCTTTATTTAGCAAGTTTATAGCACATGAAGTTAAGTTTAAACTTAATACCTGAATATACTATCATTAGTTGACCTAATGAAGTCCCATATCTGAAGAGAGAGCACCCTTCAATAAACAGTTGAAATGCTGTGATATTTGCGTGATTTAAAGCATGCTATACGTGTAACTGAATGCTGACAACATTGTGCTAGAGATTATATCATTGCCAGTTCATATTGCAGACACACAGGTTCTAGTATCATAGATTTAAAAAAGTTCCTTTCGATTTTTTTCACTTCCATAATATAGTGGATATAGAAGTAAAACGGAAACATGCGGATGATATTTTTGAGCTCTATGATATTGACACGCTAAGAAATGACACATAGAAATGTCAGACAAAAAACGGCGTTTGTTTAATGCAAAGTGATAGTACCGTTCAAAGTGACCATCATACTTTTACGGAAGACACGAATTTTAAAATAATGAACATTGCCATAGATATAACCAAATGATATATGAATCTGTAACAGGTTCACTCCCATTGAATAGAGGGAATCTGTAAAAATGTTTTTTACAATCTTGGACAAAAATCGAAATCCAACCTTTCTGTTGGGTATTCTTTCACATAGTGTCTGTCCATAAGAGAAATCGTTTCTTGCATGATTTGAATGCGTCTACATTGTTTAAATCTACGGTCATAATCAAAGCTCAGTATGGGCATTTATTGAAGGGTACTATAACTGTTCTGTCAACATGATTATATATTGTGACCCAGGCACATGTGAGACTAATATGAAACCTCCGCGGGTGCACGTGTCGCATATGATACGGTCCGAGGCTGGAAACGGTATTATGGTCCGGAAATATGTCGAAAGTTTTTATTGCTTGCATGTATTTAATTTTTATCTCTTGCAAATATTTAAATATTAGGTAAAATATGCACCACTAGTTTGGTTATACAAACAAGAGACCAGATGAACGGCCAAATTCTAATGTTTTCACTGAGAGTGTGACACGTTTACATAACGCTCATTAAGGGTCTTTAATTTTGCCGATGAACGCACAGCAATTACTAATACAGATAGATTATCTCCTAAACTAAACCATATAATGGTAACCCGAGAAAGAAATTATTTCAAAATCAACATAGCAAAACGCCTGACGCAGCTTAATTTCCATCACATGATATTTGTCACTTTGCTAGATTGCTATCATTTAAATAACGCTGTAAATATTTACACAATCTAGTTAAAAACCGCAAAAATGCAATATGAAATTTCCGGTACCGAAACGTTAAAGCCCACACACACAAAAAATCAGCGCAGTGAAAATGGAAAATCCACGTGAACAGCGCCCTCTAACTGGGTCAAATACCAGCTGATTAGTGAAGTTTCCATTCATAAATAGTCCGCGAAAGCGTGGGAACTGGGTCGCGACCTGACAAATATTTGCTATATAGCAACCACTGAGAGGGTTTTATATGCGGAGATTTTACTTTCAGCACTAGTTAATCACGGGGGCTTTGAGGTGAAATAACTAAGCAAGTTTTAGGGTTCATGTATGTGAGCTTAGTGACATCGTGGTCGACTTTTAGTAGGAAGTGATGTGAAAGGTGTTAGCCAGGCTGAACCTCTTCGGTGATTATCTCAAGTCAGATCGATGGATGAACAATTATCTCGAGTTTCATCGATTTGTGAGCAGTGGTTTATGTAGAAAGAAAACTTTACAGTAAACGTGATTTACGAACAAGTTCCTTCCGCTCTGGATTTTAAATAATTTCTCAAGAAATTGTGCTGTTTTTTAGAAACTTTTTGCATGTCGGACAAGGAAGAGGAAGGGGCTGCGGCCCCGCCAGCAGAACCGGAACAAAAGAGGGGTCGCGGAAGACCCAGGAAACCTAAACCAGACCAGGTTATATTACGCACCTTATTTGTTTCTTTCAAAATTTAATACATTTGCATGTATAAGCGCTATCTAATAATATTAAGCGACGGTCGAACAACAAAAAACACTGACATTTATTACAGAATCTATTTTTCACGATATCACATGGTCCTGATCGTTGCAAGATGCATTTTGCGCTCGATTTTGCGTTTTATTATAGCCGACCATCTGTCTAGTCTGGCTGATTGTTCGACATTTTCTCTCGCATAGCCCTAGTTCCATATTTCCATTATGTTTATGCTAATTTTGTGACAAATGTTTTCAATGAACAATGCATTTGGAATGTGACGAATGTTGAATTAATTAGCATACTAATGCAACTTCTATTAGTGTGTTAATAAGTCTGTCTTCTTTCTGTGACGTTTGTGTATAGATTAATCTTGAATCTCGTTATCTCGGTTACGCACGACTTAATGCACGAGAAAACGAAACGGAAGTTTACTTAAACAAATTAAACTGCTTGTCCGGATAGAGGCAGATGGACAGTAATAACTCTTTATTGTCATGTTTTACTTTCCCAATTTGTAATATCCAACTTAAGTATGGACAAATGCAACAATTACTGCTAGAGCCAAAAAGGCATTTCTCAATTTCTTTCTTGGTTAAAATTAAGCCAGGCGTTGTTCGCGTACCTTAATATGGTCACAGAAAGACATATCTTGCGTGCTTTTGTCAGTTCATCTCTACAAAGGCAAACAGTCCGATTATCTTCGTCGATGGCTTTAGCTGTTGAGCCGGATTTAAGCCAAATGTTTGCCTTTGCTTCTATTTGTATAACAGCTGCCACAAAATCGACAAAGCCAGAAATTAAGAAATAAGCAAGTTTTACTTCGGTGTTGTAATTATTTCAACTACCAAGACCCCAATCACTTGCTCTTGAACCATTTATTAACAAGACCCCAAATCACTTGCTCTTGAACCATTTATTAGCAAGACCCCAAATCACATGCTCTTGAATCATTTATTACCGAGTTCCGTGTGCTCGGGACTGGGACTTTCAAGTCCCGTAAAGTAACTAAACATGTTCGTATTTTGATGTGGAACGAACCTTTAGAACTCTCGAACTGGTTTCGGTCATAATTTTGCTACTACGGTTTCCAATAAAACGTCATATCATGGGAAGGCGTGGCGAGCACGACACATGGGTCGTCGACTCATAGGCTAGGGTGACAGAACATCGCAGCCCCAACACAACTTCCAATATATATAATACTTAATTTTATGGCAGTCTATGTGAAACTTCATAATTATAGAGCGCCCATGGGGTGTAAGTGTCGCACACAACATTCCGGGTCAGAGATGGTGTAGACCATGCTTGATATTAAAGCCGTATTTCGGCAACACGTGTCATTTACAATGACAGCCCTTGTTGTTGTTTTTGACTTTTGCATATTAAGGAGTTCCAAATCCAAAAGTAAAATATTTAAATCCTAAATTGTACAAATTTTCATCATTTTGCAGTGTTGTCAAAACTTGTAAAAGTTTTGCAGTGTTCCCCCCTTTGTCGTTTTTGAAATAGAGTTTACGAGGTCGGATGTCACCGCCGACCATATATTGTTAAGATTTTAATGCAGTTTTCAAGAATGATGGAAGTGGTATATACACATGTTTGTACATTAAACGTCTGCGATTGTTTCAAGCAGAGAACTATTCCACTTCCGAAATACACGACCAGTTTCACCAGATATGCATGTGTTTTAGTGCATAATGTGCAGATTTGTGCATTAAAATTCACGAGGTGTATCTATTTATTATGTGATAAATTTCACTTCACGATTGTAAAACAAGTGAACTAGCTAGAACCACACGCCCACAGATCCGTTCGAAGATACTACGAGAAATTTATGAATGAAATAGAAAAGGTTCATATACAGTGATATGGTAGTGCCAGTGTTGCGACTTTCTGACCCCGCGACCCCGGGACCCATCATCCTGTTGACGTTTAGCGAGATGCGTGAAGGGTCAACGCGGGATGTTCCAAGGCTAAAGCACTGCAGATCAAAATCATTTTATTGTAAAAAGTCGGTGAAGATTATAACAGAAGAACTCGTTAACCGAAATTCGACCCGTTCATTGCACGCACTGATGCTTTTGCAGTGCAAACAGGGCTAATTTTTATGTCAAAGGTACTATTGTATAATAACTGTGAAATGAACCCTGGACCATGCACCTTTTAAATGATAAACTTCAAACACTTTTAAGATAACTTTATGGTTATAGTGGTGAGTGGTTTTAGTATGTCTGGGTGCACTTTGTGTTATACGGATACTGTAGACCCATACCGTAGGAGCTCAAGGTCGGGATAATGCTTTTTTCCGGCTTTTGTAGACCCATACCGTAGGAGCTCAAGGTCGGGATTATGCTTTTTCCGGCTTTGTTTTGTCTTTTTACATTAATCTAAGAACCAAGCTAACAAAATATGATCTTATTTTCTCCGGATCTTAACTTTCATATTTTACCACTGAAGTACATTTTTGTACCCGGTAAACTGAAAAAAGTTTCAGTCTACCGGGTACTTCAGTGGTAAAATAAGATCATCTTTTGTTAGCTTGGTTCTTAAATAAATGTAAAACGACAAAACCAAGCCGGAAAGGGCATAATCCCGACTCGAGCTCCTATGTGTATGTGTAGACCTCAAGAAATTAAGTCACAGTAGGGGATTTAGTAGGCGGAGCTTGTAAATTAATGGATTCTTGTTTTGTTTTAATACATATCAGAGCAAGATATTTCTGCAAGCCAAAATTTTAATAATTCGGAAAGCTAGAAAACTCTGTTTTTTTTTGTGAGATAGAATTTCATGTGTTTCAGAATGTCATGCCTTTCTTTGGAGAGACATAAAATGTGTGAGGGACACGGGTATTAATTTTCGTCTAAACCATCTTTTTGTTATGGCAATCACATAATTAATTTTCCATCGTGCATTCATCATTTTACTCATTTTGCATGCTCCGGACAGCACTAACTCGTCAAGGCCGTTTCCAAATCATCGAATGGGACTCCTGGGTCAAAACTGGCTCTGGCGTCAAAATTAATGGTTCCATGAATAGCATGGCGACGTTATGATATACTTTAATAAAAATAGTCGAAATTTATATTTCTTTAAAACACAATTTGCATATTCATTGAGATCAATTGTATGGAACATTCAACAGTAAAATGTGATGTTTGGGGCAGTATAAATTTATAGATGTAGATGCAACCCAAGTTAAGTCATTCTTATGGAAGCCTTGGAGGGCCACTTTTGAGTTTCGACTTACGGGTGTTTTTGACTTTTAAGTTATGACTTTCAACTTTGACTTTTGACTTATGACTGCTACTTTCAGACCTTTTAAGAGGAATGGTACTGCAAAAGCATAATGATCTGCTGTGACATTAACTGGGATTCGAACCTGTATTAAGGTTTTAAAATTTTTTTTTTGCCGCTAGCACTGTAAACCCCCCCCCCCCCCCCTTGTTTGCTGTAAATAAATGAACTAAGTTACTTTTTGTCTTTTGTCATTTATTTTAGTATCAATGAGCCGTGACGGCGCGTCAGGAGGCGACCTTGGGAGCCTCCGCAGTGAGCGGCGACGCAACCTCGGCTCGGGAGGCCTTGTGGGTGTCCTCTTTCTTTAAAATGATTAATATATTCTCTTTATTTAAAAGCTAGCTCATAGCATAATGTACATAAAGCACTATTTCTTATCTACCATGAGCCTTCTTTTTACAATGATATATATTGAAATTTTTTAGGGGTTGGGGACTTGCCCCCAGGCGTCAGCCCTATGAAGGACTGTAAAAATTTTTTTTTGTTGCTATGGTACTTTTTAAATTCTTTTTATTTTTTATTTCTATATGTTAATATCCAAAGATCCAAGGAAAAAGTGCTGTAATTGTAAGTTGTTTTGTTGTCCTCAGCAGGTTCCTAGTATTACCTGAACCTGCCTGGAGGTTCAGTGAGGCTGTAAGGGTTAGGGTTGGGTTAGGTTAGGGTCTTTTTAAAGTGTAGTAAAAGGGTGTAGTCAAGTGTAGAAGTGTAAGTCAAGTAGTCAGTCAGTAGTCAAAACAAAAGGTGTAAAAACTTTTTTTTGTTACACACATGTGTCTTTTTTTATATTTTTTATAAAATCTTTAATAGAAATTGTTTTTTGAGTGTTGCTGTTTATTTGTTTTAACCAAGGGGGGCAAAGCAGCCCCAACACCCATTCTTCAATTTGAATGACATCAAATTGTTTTTTTTTCTAAGTTTAAAGATTTTCAGGAGATTTGTTCTCGGACTTTTCTGAGAAAGCTGATTTCACATACGATTTAGGTTCAGCTAACGGTACAAATAATTATATGTAATAGAACATGTTATAACTGAAAATTCTATTAATCCATTCCCGCTTATCCTGCAGTAGAATATGACCAACAGAACCAAGAAGAGACACACTCTTATTATATATAATCTGCTGTTACCAAAGTGATTCATATTTCATTGTTAAGGAGAGAGTTCTTAAATAAGCTTAGAGCTTTCTTCTCGATCCTTGCTGTTATTAACAGAAATATTGTATATGCATTTATTGAATAAATACTGTTTAAACCAAGAAGAGGAAAGGGCGGAATATATCCGTTCTTTCCGCAGTTGGTTACGCTAGCTTCCACTGTCAACTCCCCTGTCTGGCACTTGTTTTCTCGACTGTTTACGCTACAATATTGACGATCTAGATACCTACAGCTAATACTTGCATGTATTATTTTGACAGCCTGAAGAACCCAAACCGAAGCGACCTCGTGGCAGACCTCTGGGAAGTAAAAAGAAACCAGCAGAACCTGTAAGTATAGTCTTTTCTGTCTTAAAAGTCTGCAACTTTGCCTGCAACCATGGCTTCTGTCCGTAATGGCAGCAACCTTTTTTCAGCAGTGCGGATTGCATTTAATCGGCTACAAACGAAACTAATTATGTACAGCCATATATATCGTACATGGGTAAATCGTAATATACTTGTTTAAACATCTTGTCACATGACAGTAAAATAATTTTGTCAAATTTATATCTATACACGGCGAATGATCATTGTACTCATTTTCAGTTAGGAGCGACTGTAATAGTTTTGTATTATCTCTTTAAAAACCATCTGACTCAAGTCGTAGATATTTCATTAAATATTCAAATCATCCTTGCATAGCGTGGTTGAAATATTTGAAGTGACAGATAGTATATTTAAGTACAACACAAACATAAAAACGCAAGATATTGTAGCATTAAACAAGATGATTGTCGACGATATAATTTCTTTTTTTATGACTGATCGCTTTGCACTGGGCAGTTATAGAGCGAGCTCATAAAAATTACAGGACGAAACAGGCTTTAAAAAACACGAAATAGTTATTTTTAACACAGTAACTTGTTCCTTCAAAATTTTCGATTCCTTTTTCTGAGTCTGACATTATGACGTACGTACATGTACAGTTTGGACACATACATATCATGCACGAAGATATCACATACTTTTTTACCTAACTTTAGAACACTTGTGTAGATTACATAGTGCCAGTGCTTCTTCTATGAAGGAAGTCCTCAAGACCCGTTACATGTAGCTAATGGTTTCTATTTTTAAAGTGCTAAAACCATGACATTAAAGCTATATCACTATTCAAAATAACAAGCTATATAAGTGTCATGTAACGTTCTAAGAACATACTGAATTTTCAGGAAACGTCAAGGAAGTAAATCATGCTCAAACATTTCCTTTACTAGTGGATAGAAATGAAAACATGTTTACAAAATTTGTGGTAATCGTAATTTGACAGGCCCAAAACAAAATTTAAAACATTTTTCAACAAAGTTCATCAGAAATGAAACTATGGTAACATGTTGAGTATACCATTATGCTTTTGCAATAATTGCTTTTGTTGTTGTGTTGTTTTTTTGTAAATAATAAACTTCAGCGCTTATTCTATTTCTTTAATGCATGGCGGTCACTTTGAAGGGTATTATCATTTTAATGTTACACTCAAAAGGTATCTTGAGGTATCTTTTCTACAAAAATGTGTACAACTGTATTTAAAACAGAATAAAACTGGTAACTCTACGCAGAACAGGCAATCAAATACAAAACATATTTTTTACGCTAAAAATCGGTACAAAAATGTCAGGGCCTATGATTTTCGGGAACAATTGACAATCCTTAAATTACCAAAGTAAATATATTTGATATCTGCGTTAGAACCAGTGGTATTCTTGTATTTTGTTTCCAGGATGATGTATGCTATATATTTGTTGCTGTTTCCATGATGTTGCTGTTTCCAGGATGTATGATGATATACGTGTATGTGTTGTTCCAGGATGATACATGATATATATGTGTTGTTCCGGGATCGATATATGATATAAAATTATGTGTGTCTTGCTTTTTTCAGCCTAAACCAAAGAGACCACGTGGACGACCAAGAAAAGCGGTGAGTTTTGTTGCCTCGGACATTTCAAAGTATATATAGAGCTCAGTACGTCAGCCTTCATGGCTGACAGTCAAGTACTGTATCTCTGTGGTACCGATTTCCCAGATGACACACGCCCCCATTGTTGAAGACAGAGAAAATGTTCCATTTCCAGGGACACTATAGTCACCACTCTCGATGTATAAGAGACAAATATACGGTACTTGGTGTCTAACCAGAAAGACCATTAGTGGGGAGGTGTGGGGGTCGAACCTGCGTCTTCTAGAATACAAATTCAGTTCTTTACCACTAGAGCTTGGGTCCGTTAACGATTTTAGAGCAGTGCTCCAGTTTGTGGAAAGGTTCAATGAAACGTACTGTTGCTGATAACGTTTTGGAAGGAAATACTTATATAAAATACTACGTAAGATGATACATCATCCAGTCAAATCACAAAAATTCAAAATATGATGTTATTGCAGTTTTTCTCAAGTAAGATTATATAGGATTATTGTGCGTATAAATTCAAGGACACGCACACTCAATAATCGGATATAATACCAAGAAATTAAAACCTACGCAGTTTTGAACTAACCAATGTGATTTTTCTCTCTTTTTTCGTTTGAAGAATGTCACATTGTTTGGATTATGATAAGTCTTGTTTCGCATTATGACTTGTCGAAAAAGGGTTGTGAAAAGATGTAGGCGACGATTGCTCACTCTTGTTACTGGGCACGACGCCTAAGGATACTTGTATATTTAGAGCACCCACCGAATGGTGATCGAAAATATGTCCGTTTAAAGCAGGTAGTCTTTTAAGGTGACTAGTGTGTGTTTTAATCTATTTGCCGCTCTAACAGGTTATACTTTATTCTGACAGTAAGAGACAGTGCTTTCTGACATGTCGCTGCATTTAAGTGGCCGTTCTTGCGTCACTCAATATTTACTGGAAACGCCCTATGATTTCACCATCATACAAAAAGGCGTGTCATCACTAGAGTCGCCCTTTGGGAATACCTTTAATTTAGGTTTGTCAGTGAATCCGGCTCCCCAACCCGGGCTGACCTCCTAAACTTGAACTATACTGGTGGTGGATCATGATCAGTCTACTTGTACATACGTACAATCGTGATCTGCACTATAGCCTTGTGTATGTTCTGTTAGTACATTTTCAGTGGAACACGAGTGAAATATTAAATAATTTATTTAGAATGATTGGAACTACAAAAGGAATAAGACCAAGCAATATATGTATGCATTAAATTTTACGTACCAGCGTAACTAGACTCTGGTGACAGCGAGGTACTTGCAATTACTGTGTTTGTTTGATTGCAGGCTGGTGATGTTGAAGCAGGCGAGAAGACAGAATGAACTGCTACACAATTCGCCTTACAAACCACTCCAATGTGTTCAATGACTTTGTAGATCTTAAGGGTACTGGGACTGGCCATCTATTTTTTTTTCCAGAATTTACGCCATAAACATGTTAGAATTTATATGTTTACTGTGGTTCGTATTACATTTACAGGCATATTTTTGTTGAATCTTACGTTAAACTGTCATTTTAATATTTGTCGTCTGGCAATATTTTTAATGTGAGAATCCCGCCGTCTTATTTCTACGTTATTGCCATGACTACCGCGCAACATAATTCCGAATCAAAATATACGTTGTTTTCTTTCTTTCTGGACATTCAGCCCATTGATTTCACCCTAGCAGATTTTACATTTTATTTAGAGGACATAATCTTGAACAAATATTGCATATTTGGAAATTGTCACGTCACGTTTAGATCACTTCCGTAATATGTCAAGAGTACTTGCCAAAACCGTTAACTCGCGAGTTTTTCTTTAGCCTTGAAAGTTCAAAAAATCAGATGATTGCAGATATTTCCGAATCCACCGAATTATGACATATAACAGGAAACGAGTATAAAATCAACCATTTTTATACAAAACTGCCATGATTGTCTCACTCAGCCCCAATTTCTTCACAATTAAAAGTTGAAGCCATAAATGTGTTTAGGTTTTCCCGACAGACCTGAACATTTTATTGCGGATCTCATCTCAATCTTTTAATAAGAAAATAATCAATGCGACAAATTTCCAAGTGTGTTTTCGAAAAAAAAAAAACAAAAAAACTGTCGACAGAATCGGACATTATTTGGTTTTGGCAAGGAGACCCTGAAACAAACATTTTTTCACCTACTTTCATGATTATAACGAGCTAATCATTTCAGTTTAGAACTTAACAAATTACATTTTAATCAATCAGGGAGAGGATGGGGGTGGGACAGTGCCAGGAAATTTTCCAAATTAGTTTCGTGTTAATCAAAGTCTTTGAGTGTTTCTGCCAGACATCAGTTAGATGTGGTGTTTAAATGCCTGATTACATAAACCATGTACATGTAGTCAAACTATGAGAAAAATGGGTAAAAGTAGCATTAACAATTCTGTTTAATTTGTAAACATCTTTTTATGTTGTAAAGTTTAATCGTTTCTTGAACATTACATTTGTATAGTAGATGTAGGAGTAGTTGTTGTTGTTGTACTACTTTGATGTATGAACGTGCACTAGAAGTGAAAGGAAGAAAGATTTACCCGTTACACCTGAATAAATGATTTAACTAAAAACATAATATGTGTGTTTTATCGTTTATGTCAATGAACTAACTGGCTTGTAAGTTTGACAGAACGATTAGTTCTACAAATTTCATGTACAGTCGGTAAAACTGACAGAAAACACTGACAGAAAACACATTTGCTATTACCGTTTTGGGGACAGCTAGTATCGATAGTTTGGTACATTTTCCAGAATGTAAAGATGCAATACATAAGACACATCGCCCACGACAGCAACACATCACCCAGATAGAACCATTTCATCACTGGTATCAATTCAAAGCTTGGTTGACTGAGTCGTACGTGGTGGTATTCATCCGGTGTCCTGTCAGTGAAGGTCATCTTGATTGCATGTCTTACACCGTTGCCACTTGATCATGTGCAGTGGCCTTTGCAAAACAAGCATAAATGTACACAGCATTTGTTTTAAACGACGACATCTGTAACAAATAGAGCTTATGGAGGATATGACGGGACGAGATGTACATGTACAAAGTTCGAAAACCTTCTAGGGGTTTGGAAGATATAGTCACGTGACCTTTTGATCCCAAGTGACCTTGGCTTTTGACCCGGGGATCTTAATTTGAATAATCTTGTTAGAGGTCCACTAGGCAATGCTACATGCTAAATTTCTATGATCAAGGCCTGGCTTTTGAGATTTTACAGTTTATCCTTTCCGTTGCTATAGCAACCAGAGTTCTTCATTGAATAGAAACATTTGGACACCTTTGATAGATCTTCACGATTTCATCAACACTGGCCCAGTGGTTTTAGATGTGATGTCATTTTAAGGAAAAAGTGAACGGACGTACGATGTATGACAGACCACGGACAGTGGGCGATCCTAATAACTCACCCTGGCACTTTGTGCCATGCGAGCTAACAATGAATTCTTCACATCTTCCCCATGAGGTTAACATTAAATCAATTTTCCAAAAGATTTGGGAGATTAGAACATGACCTTTGAACCTAAATGTGACATTGAGCAGGCTTGGTTGAAACATGGACATTGCATGCTGCCTTTTAAGGTGAATATTTTGCCCAAGTTTCAGTGTTTGAGTCATATACTTTTGACCCTGAAATGTGACATTGACCCTCAGTAGGCAAGATATGAGAAGTTATTTCAAAGTTAGTCTATGCATATAGAAGTTCAATGTAACTGCTGGACACAAAATACCAGAACATTAGATGAGATTTTCTTAAATGGTCACTCAGTACACATTTAATACTTTGCCTGATCACTACATTGGAAAACCAAACCAGGTATCCCACGAAGGTTTGAAATTTTCGAACAATTTGCGCAGGTTAGAAGTTGTGAGTGTTATAAGATATGATAAGTTCTTATCAAACTTTAAATATTGTTTGCTCTTAGGCAGTGCTTTGATGTGCATATGCATCAAGATATTTTCAAATTACCTATCATTGTTCGTATCCCATTGGTCATAAGTAACAACTTCTCCTCTAGAACGTTGGTAAAGAATGCTCATGCACAACCGGAAGCTGCAGAAGTACTTTTCAAACCATTAATAACCCATAACCTTCATTCTTGGAAGCGGAGTTGATCATTCAGCTGTGACGAGCCCTGGTGAAAATCATAAGCCCCTATTCCACTTCTGATCCTTATGAGTAAAAATAAAGTTAAATAACCAACATTTGAAAAAGATAATTAAATTTTATTACAGTCATTTTCAAAACTGAAATTAAACAAAAAATTCTTAAAACATTACAATGTTGCTGGAAAAATCAAATAAAATTTGCTTTCTTGGTCACATATATGTATATATATAAATGCATGTTTTGTGAAAAATTCAAGTTGGAGAACATGTATATAAATATTTGATTCTGAAATGAGACAAAAACAATCTCTTCAATAAAAACATACAAATTAAACAAGATAGCAAAACGGTCATACACTACTCACCTGAACAAAAATACTTATTCGAAGCAAACTTGCATAATATGCATACGAAGGGTGCAAAGGAGTATAATTTGAACAACTTTGGTACAGGACCGCTAGCAATGCTACAAGCCAAATAAGCTCTGAGCCCTGTGGGCTGAGACAAGACAATTTTAAACGATTTTCCGATATGTTTCAATGTAAAATCAGGTGAGCCCCTGGGCAAAGTCTATTTTGACCAGAGGGTTGTGATTTGAACAATCTTGGTAGAAGACCATTAAGTAATGCTAGCTGCCAAATATCTAAGCTCTAGGCCTTTTAGTTTGAGACAAGAAGATGTTTGAAGATTTTCTAATATAATCCTATGTTAAAACTGGTTTTCCCATGGTGGGGTCAATATTGACCTGGGGTCCTGACTTGAACACTCTTGGAAGAGGTCCACTACACAATGCCACATTCCCAATGTCTAAGTTCTGGGCCTTTTGGTTTTAGCTAAGAAGATTTTTTGTAGTTTTCCCTATATAACCATAATGTAAAATCATGTGACCCCCCCAGTTGTGGTCAATAATCATCAGGGCATATTTTGGTAGATGTTCCCTATGCAATGCTACATGCGAAATATCTAAGCTGTAGGCCTTGTGGTTTCAGGGAAGATGTAAAATAAAGTCCCCACCTTAGTGGGATCACTTTTGACCCAGGGGTCATGATTTGGACAGTCTTGGTAGACGTCTTCTAGCCAATGCTACATGCTAAATATCTAAGTTTTAGGCCTTGTGGTTTCAGAAAAGAGGATTTTAAAAGTTTTTTGTATTTGTTGCAATAGCGACCGGAGTTCCTCATGGAATGGAATTCTTAGAACAGCTTTGAAAGAGCTTCATGCAAGCAACATTCCTGCCAAGTTTCATCAACACTTGCCCAGCAGTTTCAGATGAGATGTCATTTGAAGGAAATGATACACAGACGGACAACTACAACAGACGGTGAGTGGTCCTAATAGCTCACCCTGGCACTTTGTAGTCCGACCACACCCATAATAAACCAAAGCTGTTAGCTTGTTATAATAGTATAATGCATATTCTACCTTTGACCCTTAACATGAGAAATCTTGCCAATCATAAAACTTTTGACTAGAGACATTCCTGCAAATTTTAAAAACACTTTCTTCAGAAAGGTTGAGTCTACAGTGAAAATACAGGGAAATATAGCAATTTTTATTAAATCAGGGGCATTAACTCTGTATAGACTGGTCGGACCTGGCCCATACTCAATCTCATCTTACAATTTGTGTTTTTATACATAATGTATGCCATTGCTACAGAACTGTTAGTTCTAGAGTATACCAAAACAAAACAGACAGACATCCAATATTCCTTAAAGCTTACCATGAACACTTTTTGCTCAGGTGAACTATAAAAAACATAAAAATTTCAAAAATATAAAAACTTCAAGTACAATTATGAGAAAAGCGCTGAATCAAAATATTTGCACAATTAATTAATATCATGGGTTGAAAAAAGGACAGATCATAAAAAAATGCAATCCTAAAAAATAACCAAAATTTCTCCTGTCAGTAAAATCACAGGAACCACAACCTTAAACTGGATTAGTGAATGTGTTGACAAATATTCATTTCAAGACAAATAGAAAAAGTTATTAGTACACAAAATTCTAATTTGATTGACTCAAAATAATTCAGTAAACTCTGTCTTGTCCAGCACCTGGTTTTAACAGACACACTGTCCCGACAACCTGCTTCAACCCAAAATCTGCTTTAACCGGCAACCTGCTTTGACCAATGACATGTGTTGCCTGGCAACCTTCTTTAACCGACAACCTGTTTTAACCAGCAACATCTTTTGACTGACAACCTGTTTTAACCAACAATTTGCTGAACAACCTGTTTTAACTGGGAACCTGCTTTGACTGGCAGCTTGCTTTGACTGGGCGTCTGCTATAAGTGATGTGATCAAGTGGTTCTGAAGGGTGCTGGACAAGATGTTTCACTGCACCAGTACTGATGACTTAAGATTCATATCCTTGTTCTACACAGACCAATGTAAGATTAAAGCATCAAATTTCTGATTCTACAATTTGAAAAAACAAAACATAGAAAACAATACTTGAGCAAAACACGCAAAACCTTTTTTTGATTACAGCACTGTCATGCTGCAACAGCAGAAGTAACTGTGATACTGTTAATAAGATTGGTCACAATTTAATATCTTGGTCCCTGTATGTGTGGATAAAACAATAAACACAGTCATAAAGATATAGCTCTGCATTACAAATGGAGTAAAAACAACAAAATAGACAATTTTACATAAAGTTTACAGCTGTACTTATTTACATACTGGTAATGCACACATACAAACATTCACAAACAAAACAAGCCTCCTCTTGAGAAAAATGTATGCATTAGCAAGTATTAATGATTTTGAATATGAGATTTCCAATTTATATGCGATGAATGCCTTATAGTCTAATAAGATGAGATTTTTTTCCTTGACATAGAAAAGTGTAAATAAATGTGTCCAGCACATAAATAGAACAGATTATCAATAAAAACATAGGCAAGAACGTTTAACAAAATATTTTAACTAAAATCAGCCTCCCCCCACCCTGCTGAACAAGGAGTTTTTGTATTTTTTGTGACAAGTGTAGAACATCTTCTCTGTAGAGTTTACTGCCCTCTTGTCAACTTTCATTGACACCCAGGAATTGTCAATTTGAGGAACGCTGGTATATGTGTCATCTGCAGAAAGGTGTAAAAGAAAACATTTCTTTTGTTCAAATATAATTTTTGACTTTCTCATACTAAACTCACACCCCAATAGTAATCTGTTTCATCTAGATTGTGAAAACATTCTTTTCCAAAATGTTAAAATAAAATGTATGTATTCTGTTGTGTATAAATAAAACAGTTGTGCACAAAGACTACAGGAAAATTACTCTATAAAAAATGGAAAAGCACTAGCGAAATAAATGGTGAAAGAAAAAAATATCACAGCTACATATACTGTCTATGCAACAAAAATTTGATTGTATAAAAATGTAAAAACAAAAATATGAAAGACAAAACGTAACAAAAATCAGAAAATAAAACAAATACTACACTTAAACTAGAATATACTGCAATAAAAAGGATATTGATAACTGTTTACTATGTCCCTAAAAGGGGCTCTTGCCCAAGACTGTATGCTTGAAGGTGAATACTCCACTGCCCGACCTTTTTGGCTGTTTACACTCTTGCCCCATTTTTTATAATTTACTCCCATACTGTAACTAATATATCAAGCTACAGGCTAACAGCTGTAAGAGGGCATATAAGCCTTGCAATACTAATATCAATGGTGCTATTTCAATTGTAAAGATAAAACTAGGTGCTAATTACTTGAAAAAAAACGGCTGTAAAACTGTAACTTTTGTATAAATAGGTCTGCTTTTGTAAACACTGAGTTCCTAACACAGAAGAAAGAACTGCAACAAGTTACCATCACTTGTAGCATAATAGAAGAGAAAATTTGGTACACATTTATTTATATCTGGTAACGATTCTAGTTTGTGGCACAGATTTTATATCTTAC
Organism: Saxidomus purpurata; assembly: GCA_022818135.1. NCBI lineage: Eukaryota > Metazoa > Mollusca > Bivalvia > Venerida > Veneridae > Saxidomus > Saxidomus purpurata. The sequence goes on along the minus strand of JAFMSR010000011.1, from coordinate 7,572,830 downwards.
ATGCCCTGTTACACGTAGGGTATCAAATCTCTCACAACACACAAAACTGTGTCAGGGTGGTAGCTAATCTTAGCAGTCAAAGCTAAAAAAGAAATTCCAACCTTGTACTCAAATCTGGCTCTATATAATCAATTGTTTTAAGAACAAGTATTGTAACATTTGGAAATCAATGCCCGTTTGATAAAAAAGGTTAATACTATTGGCTATTTAACTAAAATGGCAAAAACTCTTTGGGGGGAAATTGTAAGATTATATTTACAGAAACAAATAGAAAGTTTCATGTAAAAAATGATGTATCTTAAATACTTTTTTCTTCTTGTTAGAAAGAAAGGTCATAAATATACATGTACCAGTATTCATTAAAACCTTGAGATAAGACCGCTACAAAATTCTTAAGCTTAACTCTATTGACGGCAATTATTCTGCCGGCCAGTGCAGACCGTGATTAGACTGAACATCTGTGCAGTACGATCATGATCTGCACTGTTCCTTACTCCTTACTTAGAAAACACCCCTGTGAACAATTAATGGAACTGTCCAAATGGAAAGATGGACAAGTCCACTTAAGAAATGGTTAATCTTTTAGATGATTCAACTGTACAATTTCTAAGCAACAAATTGTGCTTATCTTTCAGCATCCCAATGCCAAATGCTTTGGATTTCATACAACTGCAGTTTATATTAAGTTTCATTAAACAAAAAGATGGTTAAGATTTATATCTGATACTGGAATTTTATAACAAACACACATTGTATAACACTGAGGAACTACTGAGAATATTTACATTCAAATATAACAGCTAAATACATGTAGTATTGAATAATTGACAAGTGCCTTGACAAGTGCCTTGAGAGAGTAACCATTACTATCTACTGTGTTATAAGTTTAGGGCACAAAGTTGACAATAACTTGCAGCATAAACAAGCTGCATTCTAGGCAAAAATTCAGTTTCCTTCAATAAAAACATAGAATATAAGTAAGTTATCTCATTAACAAAGCTTGCTAATGGCAAAAAAACTTTGAGTTGATATAATACACAATTTTATTTAGGCGTGTTTTTTCCGTGAATTTTATCATCTACAGTGAAGTTCCGCTATTAAGACCACCCAAAATTATGACCAACCTTGCTATTAAGACCAAACATTTCAGATTCAATTGGCACATTACATAGTAAAAAGGTCTTGATAAAAAGACCATTCTGACATAAAGACCACTTTATGCCAGTCCAAATGGTAGTCTTACTACCGAAATTTCACTGTACCGGATACTTCAAATACCAAAAGAAAAATTTACAGCCACACCACTGCTACCCGAGACTTTTGTACCAACAGCACAACAAATAATACATTGTACATGTACCTGCCAAAAAATGTCCCAAGATACTGTAATACTGTACTACAGACACGCTTATAAATGTAAAAGAATTGTTCTATATAAAAGACAATGGCACAATCTGATTGCACACTTCATGTATACAAAAAACAAAAAATTGAAACATGACTTCACAGTCCAAGTTTAATAATATCAATTTATGGTTGAAACCCAAGCTACTGCAGGATTATAGTCCTTCTGCTAGGTGTTGAACTGTAACTGTGGAGATGCTGAACTTATACTCTGAAACACAAGATATGTAGTTCATTTCATTTTCCTTTATCGTTCCCAAACTTCTTGTAAGATTCAGTGATACAAACAGTGGTATAACTGTATAGCTAAGATGAAAATACGAAATAAAACACTACTGTAATTGGTCATAACTGTTTACTTATATATACCATACAGACTGTTAATAAAGTTTGTCTTTGTATTTTATACTTGCCCCCATGCAGCATACTATTGGTAAGAAACAGGATTTTACTACATAATTCATTAATATAAAACAAAATTATTAAAAACTGCACTAGAACTAAGAAACACCTTGTTCTCAAATTCAAACAAGAGTTGTTTGTAAAACATGTATGCCTCCCTTACGACAGTCTATAAGTCTGTTACCTGTTTTGCAATAAATGTCACCTTGAATTTAGGCCAAAGTTTGGCCTGTTGACTTCAAAATGACCAACATATCAATTTTGAGGACACTAGACCAAAGCATCCTCTAGTTATTGATCAGACAATTTTTTTGTGTGTTTAAGGTCACCATCACATTGACCTTTAACCTGTTGACCTCAAAATGATTAGGGCTCATCTACTGGTCATGACCAACCTACCTACCAAGTCTGAGGACACTAGGCCAAAGGGTTATCTAGTTATCGATTGGACAAGTTTTTTCTGTTGACAGTCTCTGTGATCTTGACCTTTGACCTGTTGACTTTAAAATCAATAGGGGGTCATCTTCTGGTCATGATCAACCTTCCTACCAAGTTTGAGGACACTAGGCTTCTGTATTCTCTTGATATGGATCGGACAAGATTTTTGTGTTAGAGGTCTCCTTGACCTCAAAATCAATAGGGGTCATCTACTGGTCATGACCTACCTATGTATGAAGTTAGAGGACACTAGGCCAATGCATTCGCTAGATACTGAACGGTCCTGCTGACCTCAAATTTAATAGCGGTCATCTACTAGGTATCACCAATAAAATTACAAAGTTTAAGGACAATAGGCTGAAGTAATCTCAAGTTATTGATTGGACAAGTTTTTTCTGTTTAAGGAGAAATATAGTGCAAAAGCTACCCCTTCTTTGTTGTACATCCTACGGCCCCGGTCATCAAGCAGCTCAGATTCCCAGTCCTCTTCTTGTGGATCAAAGTTGTACAAGGGCATCAGGTGATGTCGCAGTCTCTCTATTCTGGTAACAAATTAATTTCAAACAATGACTAGTTCTTCTTCTTAATAATTTCAAAAGTTTTATCTTGGTTCAAATAATTATACTTAATTAATACTGATGTTGGGTATCTTTGAGTGTCACTCAGAACTTGGTCTTGTTCTTGAATGCAAACTATGCATAATCATAAAAATGTTAGCAGTTAACATGGTACATGTATTTGTATTACCATTGTCTAGTGTCCAGCATTAAGAATAATGCCATGAAGTAAAACAACTAAAAGGAAACAGGACAATTGATAGATTATGTGTTTCATACCATGTTACATACAAGCTTATAGCATCTAATGTCTTTTTTAAAATATACTGACCAGTAATGAAAAATCAGTTTCAGAACATATATTTCAAAACTGTTAACATTTTCAGGGTTTTTTTCTCATTTTTCCTACTTACCTATTCTTTCTAACAATCAACATCACCTGAAAAGTAAAATGTATAAAGCTGTATGAGTGATGCTGGACCAATAATATTAACTACTAATATATTCATCCCAGAATGATGTGATGAGTTGGTCAATATCTATTCATGGCAAAAACTGACAGTAAATAAAATTTGTATTTGTATTGATAGGGGCATGTAAATTTTGTTTTCTTTACAGCTCTTTTGATTTCCAACATTATATCTAAATATGTAAACATAAAACAAATATTTTATTGCCCACAAAGTCTGACCGGTCATGCAGGGCTTTGAGATTGAGGTCAAACATATTTTGCAGTGACATTTCAAAACAAAGTCGAGATGTCACACTATATTTTTATGAATTAATTCTGTTATTTACAAAAAAAAAATGACTATAATATATATTCAAGACATTTTCCCCTTAATTTGATTGACAGGCCATGTCATGTTAATTGACTTGATTCCACCTGGGAAGTTTTAAATAAATGTTATTTACATGTCTCTGATTCCACATAACGTTCTACATCTATTGCTACATGTACATTCATGTAAGAATTTCTGTACCAGAAAATTTAGTTTTCCATCATTTACTTTTAAAACTGATATACTTACAACAAAGGCTATGACAACCACGACTGCCAAAGCACCAAGTGGGACTGCAATGTAGGCCAATGTATGGTCTCCGTCATCTGCTGTTTTACTTGTTGACACGACCTCTACTATATTCTCTGTTGTCACTGAATTTGAAGAATTTGTTTTTATGGAACCCATATTGCTGTTATGCTGCAGACCCTGGATGTTGATTACAACTGCTTATAAAGCATTTCCTGTTATCAGTTTGCCTAAATGTCATACAAAGCGTTTGGTGTATTTCATTGTCATAAAGATGCAATAAAGTACAGTACTCCAATGTCAAAATAAACCAGAAACTGAGGTGATATGTAAGTCTCGTACAGGATTCAGTTAATTGTATGCAATGAATCAAAAATATTGTGGTTTAAAGCATTCAACATATATTTCAGTTATAAAGTGCATCAACAGAGTCAACTAAAAACATCATTTTACTCGGCAGTCTAAATATGAATACAAATTATGCTTGTTGACATCTGTAAATTGACATTTCGCCGGAAGTAATTTTAGACGATAAAGTCCGAGAACTTCGCATGAGTCATTGTCATTTCCGGGTAGAATTTCGTATGAAAGTGGGTAAAATATTGTGTTATGTCTTCAGAATTCGACGATAATTTCGAGTCAACGACAACTGCTTCAGAACATTTCACAAATAAACCAATAACAGAACTTATCTTTAAGACCGTAGTTCTATGTCAGTCTCTGATAAGTGACGTATGGGTGACAGTTTCTAATTTTAGTGTGCAGACCCTAGTTCTCGTGATTCTGATTTGCTGCCTGTTACTTAATTTAGTTGCAATTAACATTGCATGGAAGTTGTATAGTCCAAGTATACGTAATCCAGACATTCCTGGTAGGTACTTATTAAGATCTGTACTTTAATGAGTTAATTTGTTGTGATCTAAATAATTTTGACTTTACATGACTCGAGATCTTACTGTTTGACAGGAAATAATTAACAGTCGAAACTCAGAATGACCAATTCAAAAATTGTGTTATATTATCAGGGAAATGCTGTGCTAAGACATTAAAAAGCAGCCTCACAGAAAACAATGACTCCTTTCGCAAGCAGACTTGATGAAATATATAAATTTTGAAATGCTCCAGATGGATTTTTCAGACTTGCGGCACTATAGTTTCAAACTGTTTCATACCGTACAATAGCGTACATGCTATGAAACTTCAACCATAGGGGTTCTTTACCTTGGGTGTTCTTGTAGTAAATATCACGGGTGAACACAAAAGAGGGTTTGTAGCCCAAAAAGCGGTTTTTGACAGACTCATTAACTTAGAAATTATCTGTGAGACTTTTGCTGTCAGCACTTTGAGTGTTTTGATTCATTTGTGTTATTGTCCTTCAATTTTTTCATATATATATAATTTACACAGAGATGTTTGTCTGCTCTATTTCGCAGTAACCACTGGCCAGAATTTGATGAAAATTCACAGTAATGATTAGCCCCAAGCTTACAGTAGTTGTGCTAATTGTCAGCATGATATTGAATTATACCTTCGCATAAATTTCACTGAATTACTGTTGTTTAAATAACAATTACCAGGTAACATGCTGTACTGGGATAATGTTTTGGCTGAAACTGTTTGAATCTTCTTACATATTCTCAGAAAATAAACTACTACCATAAGCGTCCAGCAACCATATGCCGTGCTCTTCTAAGTTTTTTCCTGTATTCATTGAATACTATTCAAGTGGGTTGAAGTGGCTGGCAAAAGTGTAGGATAACAGTGGCATTTGGGGGTGTTCATCACCTTTAATAATGGTTGTAGTTTTATTATCTACCCCCCTTCAGGGTTTCCCCCCCTGTTTGTCTGTCCATCTGTCTGCATTACCTTGTAAGCACTTCAGCAGCTTTAGCCAAAGCCCCTTGATGGACTTTCATCAAACTAGGTGGAAAGCATTAGTATGAAGTCTAATTGTGCATATTGTAATTTGGGGTCATATAGTTAAAGGTCACTGCCACAGATGCCTGAAACTGAAAAATCATTTCGGTTCATCATCTCCGAAATTTTTAGATGGATTTTTATCAAACTTGGTGGGAAGCATCAGCATGAAGCTTAGTTGTGCATATTACAGTGAGCAGTGTTCCCACTCTCGTAAATTATTACGTAAATCACGCAAAAAAAATAAATATCGCGCAAATAATTTTCACCACGTGCGAGATCGCGCGTGTACGAAAATGCCGAGGACGAATAGGTTCAGCTGGAATCCCTTTGTATGTTCTAAAAATAGATCATGGAAATTCTACTTTCTCGGCCAATCGGTCGGCATAACTGCTGGTGATTTACCATTGACGTCATGAAATGAAGACGGGTTTCATATTTGAATGCTCTGGGAATTAATATTAGCACTTTAAAAGTGTGACCAATCTAATGATCCGGGCTTCGTCTGCAAAAAGGATGCGACAAACCATTGTGTTTTGCTTCACGGCGAATAAAATAAATGATGCCCAACAACAAAGTGAAGAGTTACCATCTGCAAGTACTGAAACAACTACGAGTAGTGTTAAAAGTCGGAAAAAGTACCCGAAACTGTTTTATAACAAGTGGTTGCCGCGGGTTGTAAAAATTTTAAACGGTCGCCGCTTGACTATCATGTAATTTTCATACCCCCAAAAATCGAGATTTACCCCTTATTTTTGTGTCCAGGGGGTAAGTATACCCCTGAAAAAAATACTGAGTGGGAACACTGAGTGAGGGATCATATGGTTTAAGATCAAGGTCACAGGGGCCTGTATTATGATAAATTATTGCCGGCACTTCATTTCATACATTCCAGTTGGATTTTCATCTAAAATTCTGTCTGCTGAGTGCTCTTTATCTCCAAAACCCTTTACTGGATATTCATTAAACATGGTCTGAGGCATCAGTAGGAAGTGTAGTTGTACATACTATAATTACGGGCCACTTTTTGACCCCAGTGAGCTTTGTCTGACCCCAGTGAGTTGAATATTTGGGAGGATGGGACCTAATTCAGTTAGTTTTTCCTTCAGGAGGGAAAATGGAAGTGGCAGGGAGACATGTGTTGTTTTTTTCAATAAACAGTTCTAGTTTTACTTACTTAAATTGTGTATAACATTTCAGGCCTTGTAGCCAAATACTCCAAGCTGAACTCCAAGGAATACAAGAACAAAAGCCGATAGACCGGGTATCATCATGGCCTCAGCCATCAAGAAATTTTTCCAAAAGAAGAAGCTAGATGTAAAATTCAAGGTACATGTATGAAACAAGATACTGTGTCCTATTAAACTTTCTTTTTTATAAGTGTTTCAAGTATCGTTCCTCCACTGGAAAAGCTACCTTTGTTACATAATATTATGTAGTTAATTTGATAGAATTTGTCTATCAGTATGAAAAGCATGAGGTTTGGGTTTAGGAGGATGTTGCTGTACTGTTTTTCCCTTGCATTACCTTGTCCCCTCTTCATCTCCCAAACCCCTTGTTGGATTTTCATCAAGCTTTCTGGCGAGCATCAGTAGATGTCTAGTTGTGCATATAACAAGGTGGGGACATTAAACTAAAGGTCAAGGTTACAGGGGCCTTAAATGTAAATAAAATTTTGTCAACTCTTGTTTGATGTTCATTAAACTTGGTGGGAAGCATCAGTCTAGTTGTGCATATTATTATTTTGGGTCATATGGTTAAAGGCCAAGATCACATGGGCCTGAAAACTGTAAAACTTGTCTGCACTTTATCTCAAAAAACCATTATTTTCATCAAACGTGGTGTGAGGCATCAGTAGGAAGTGTACATATGTAGTTGTGCATATTATAATTATGGATCACTTTGCGGTTTCTTATTGTAGCGAGTTGAATTTATTGGAGGGCGGTTCTACCCAAGTGAGTTTTCCTTCGGGAGGGTCATTAGAGGCTTGGGCGAGATATGTGCTTTTTTGTTTCAAAAAACAATTCTAATTTTGTTCTGACATCATGTGTCAATAAAAACCGAACTTTATCTGATAGAAATTAACTTTACCATCATCTTTTTAAATAACTGAAGTTTTACAATGGCTTTCTTATAAATTGCTGCTTTGAGAATATGAGAACATGCACTGTAGGTTTTATTTCTGTACAGAAAGCTGGTGAGGGTCATAAGTTGAATGAAGAAAGGCCATCTACCTCAAAACAAGTTCCTCGAGCAAGCAGCAGCACACATCGGGATGTATCGTATGAGCGTTCTGTGTCACAGGAGAAACAACGTGCTGCAGAGGCAGCCCTTGCTAGAAGTCAGGGACAGGCAAAAAAAGGTAACGTAGTAGTTAGTGGTAGTTAGTCAACATACAAATGAACAAGTGAATTTAAAGTAAGTAAGAATTAAAAGTTACTATACAGTAAAACTTCGTTAACTCGAGCATCGATAACTCGAGAACCCCGGATAACTCGAGGACTCCTGTCGGTCCCGGCCATTTTTCCTATATGTTTAACTAGAAACCACCATGGATAACTCGAGCATCAATAACTCGAGAACCTGAGATAACTCGAGGAATGACTCAGGTCCGGCCAGGTAGAATTCTTACTAAATTACCATGGATAACTCGAGGTCACTGATTATCAGATTTTTTCACACCTCCGCTGGGAAGCATCATTATTTTGACACGTCAGCTGAAAAACTTCTATTGTTAATTGATTGTTTGTTTATTATCGATTAATCGGCAGTGCAGTGGCCAAAGTGTATAAAATGTTGTTCGCACATTTTAATCGTCTTCGATATATTTATGTAATTACAGCCGCCGATCACTTTGATTGAATAAGAAGAAACTAACGAAAAGTATGTTTGCGAGTTTTAATGATGAGATGAAAATTATGAGTCTGAGTAAAATATTAATGATAAAGCCACGACATTAAATTCAAAACTTCATATTCTATTTCCAATTGTCATGTCAGAATATTTTTGGAAATGTCACGAGTGATGTGTTATAACTAATACCGGTACTGTACCTAACGACAAATAGTGTGAGTGACTAATCTCTATTCGCATGAGTCATTTGCAAAATAAAAATAAGCTTAGGCCGATATTGTCTAGCATACAAGTCGTCTGGATTTAAAGGAATACAGTTGGAAAAAACCCAGAGTGACCGGTAAATACACTGGGCGAGGTAACATTACGTTACTCTGCCTTCACCATTAATCAGTTGTCTTTTAGTACTTGCACTGATATACATGTATGTAAACAAACAGACGGGATTTAATCGAATAGATACAAAATGGAAATTCAGGATTCGTGAGTTAATGAAATAAATGAATACAACACGAAGGTCCTCAAATACACTTTGTTTATAAGATACGTCACAGAAGAAAAACTTGTAAACTTTCCATAATTCGGATAACTCGAGACCTCGGATAACTCGAGCATTTTACTCGTCCCCTTGCGACCTCGAGTTATCGAAGTTTTACTGTATTTAAATACTTAATTTACTGTATTTAACATAATTGACTTCGCATTTCTAAATTTGTTATGACCATGCAAATGTTCATAGATAGGACATTGCTCTTCTGACTGTGGTGAGCGTTCTCTCTTAGTTTAACATAGAAGTATGTAAAGGTAATGTGGGGGAGGGGTATAGATTTGAAGAGCTAGTGGAGACTGTCCTGCCCACTCTCAGGAATAAACATATCATACCAATCAAGTAGGCCTTCTTTTTTTGGAAACTTGCCAAAAGAATAAGGGATTGAGAGTTTCCTTTTTATAAGCCTGTCCATAGAGTTTAATAGTTTTCATCAAATCTTCACCAGACATGGTCAAAGTGTTTGTGGGCATGATGTCTCGCCCAAGTTCGATAACCAACTTCTTGATCATGGCCCTTGAATTATATAAAATTAATAAATTAGCTTTGTCTGCTCTCTAACTCAAACAGTTTTCATGCATTCTTCATTAAATTTGACCAGAATGTTTATGGCCGCAATATCCCAGCCAAATTTAATAACCAGCTACATACCTGCAGTCACTCTGGAGTTATAGCCCCTTAATTGCTGAAATGATTTTACCAAAATTTATGGCCCTTTTATTGCTAAAATTTGACCAGTAATTTCTCCCAACACAAATCATAACAATTTTAACAAAAAAATCACTTTGATCACCACTCGTTCTACCTCTAACTTCTGACATGCATATTTTGTGACTGTTTGGCACTCTTGTTAAAATATGGATGTGTACAGAATGGAGGAAATTTAATACTTAAAATTGATTCATTTTGATGTGCAGAACAGGTAATAGAATCCCATCTGTTCTTACAGTTCCAGATCCAACAATGGCTGCCAAGGCCAGGATGAGGAGAGAGCTAGAGCTGGAGAAGAAAAGGGAACAGGAGGCTCTTGGACTCGCACAGAGATATAGCGAACCACAAGAGGTGGTCAAGGAAAGTGCACCAATGGCCACGCTACTGTTCAAATGTCCTGATATAGGAGGTGTCGTGTTGCCTAAACAAGAAATGGAAGACTACATCAAAGAGTTTTTGTTGGGTCAGCTTGCGGAGGAACCAGAAATGGCCTCTGCTTTAATGATTCAGACACTGAACAAAGATAAAGAGAGGGTTAAAGTATGTGTTGAAACTTTATGTAAGTATTTAGATAATGTGATAAATAATCACACAGAGGAGAAATTTAGAAAAATTAGGATGTCCAATAAGGCATTTACTGAAAGAGTTTCTTCTATGGAAGGAACAGAAGAGTTTCTTCAAGCAGCCGGCTTTGAAATGAAAATGTTACCATTTGAAGACCATGAAGAAAGATTTTATGTGATGGATGAAACAGTAGCAGCTGACACAGAAAGGTTAAATAATATTAAAGCAGTCCTACAGGCTGCAGAACCCATTAAACCTCAGCTTGATCGTGCAAGTAAAGTATTCTATCCATCCAATACAGCCGCAAACTTCACCATTCCTACAGAATTCTACACAATATCCCCACATGAACTTAAAAAAGAACAGCAGCGAAAACAGGAGGCTGTTGAAACACTTGGAATGTTGAGAACAAAAGCAATGAGGGAGAGAGAAGAAAGGAAAGAATTACTGAGGTATAGGTATACTCTTGTCCGAATTAGGTTTCCTGATGGAAATTTACTCCAGGGAACATTCAAGGCAACAGAAAAATTACCAGCTTTACATGAATTTGTTCGTGAAAATTTGGAATCTGATTGGATGCCGTTTCATCTGTTTACACAAATTGGTGTAAAGTTGGATGATGACAATAAAATGCTGGCGGAATACGGCCTCACTCCAGCGGCTGTTGTCAATTTTGAATGGGATAAAACTGTGCTGCAAGAGGTGACGGCTCAACAAGGCTCGGTACAAAAATCTTCCCCTCTCAAGAAGGAAATCCTTGTAAATATACAAGAATTAGGAAACTGTTGATATTTAGAAATGATAAGTCTGTTGTTAGTTATTGTATTAAATTACAAATGGGCTCATGTGTGCTGTCCCATTGTTTGGCAATCGGTGGTATCACTATTGAGAATACACCTACTGCATATTCTGTGAGGAAAATAGTGGAACAGATGTTATTTTTAGCAAGGCCTGTTTGTTTTTGAAATCCTTCAAAGCATTGAAAGTGGTTGTTGTTAAACTTTATTTGAAATTGCTGTGACAGCTTATTGCTTTCTTCATTTTTTTAATGTATATTGATGCGATAAATTTTATCATTTTAAAGTTTTCTGACAGTGCTTTCTATTCACATTATGAAGTACAAACATGTATTTCACAAGGGGTATTTAAATAAGGAAGGAACATACCATTTTATTTGGTGTATTTTTTCAGAATTTTTTTAACCATTCAATGATCCTGGGCCTCCATAATTTTGATTATTTTGAATCAGAAATTGATATGTTTTCATGTAGGTGCTAAATTCAAATAGAATCTCGAAAATATACACTTAAAACAAAAATTCAAGCAAGATACAATCAAAACTTTCATGAACTGCTTTAAAATGGTATGATTCTTAAATTGCCCCCTAAAAAACCCTCCCACATACAAGATTTAGCAAAAAGTAGTTCACATACAACTAAATATCTTGAATCATAGCTTTTGAAACTGAGGATGATACAGTCTAAATAAAGGTGTGAGTAAGTGATATTTCAAAGTAAAAAAGTAAGGTGATTTAAAGCAGATTTTATTATAATTAGATGTTTGTGGTGAAAATTGAATAACCTTCCTCATGTTAGTGGTTGGGAAGGGAGTGTCAGATCATGTTGCTTTCTATATTAGATAGTATTTCATGGGAGTGAGTGAATGCAGTGATCTTAAAGTCAACTTAAGTTTTCTTATACATGTATAAGATAATGAATTTATAAAAAGAAAATGTTAGAGCTGTTTTCCATTTAATCTAAAACTTTGTTACCTTTATTAACTTTACCTTTATTCTGTATTCTCGAAAAAGTGTTTCCAGAACATGTTTCTCTTTTTTTTTGCAATACCAAAAATAAAGTATGTACTTTCCATGTAAAAAGCAATGTTGGGAATCATTCTGAATGTTTTTCTAAGAAATAACAGTCAGTCTCTTTCTTGGTAATACAAGAGCAACAGGCGATTTTACATCAAAAATGATCACGGGACTTCAAGCTTGACAAGGCTTTGCGTTTAAAATTTGTTTGCTTTTTCATGTACAATATTGCAAAAAATGTATCTCTTGTTAATTAGAAATGACATCATTTGAATGCATAATGCATTTAATGTAACTTGTTGTCTTTAATACTCAGCTTATGGAATATATTATGTTGTATGATTTGTTAGATATTTCCACCTGTAAATGATAAAGCAGAAGAAAAAACAATATTGTATGCATGTGTGTATGCATATGGAGCACAGTGCAATCTGACTGAGTAGTCTCCCTTTTTTCTTCTGCAAAGGAGTTTAAACTAGTTGTGATAGAGTAAGTGACTGGTTGGGTGGTCTGCTGCACATTGAAAGTTGAATTGCAATGAAATTGTATACCTTGGATCATCATAATTTGATGATTTTGACACTTTAAGCTCAAATAGCGGAAGAATATTGTGAGCTGTTCTACTCAATCGGGTGTCTGCATTAACATCATACAGGGGTTAAGGTTTTGCATGCAAGTTACAAGGTCATATCTCAGTAACCATACATGCATTGTAACTTCAGTCAAGTTCATTTAATAACTCTTGACTGAATTTGATTTAAAATAATGTCCTTGTTTTAATTGAGGTGCACGTTTTGTGGTCATATGCATACCTAATATCTCAGTAACCACTTATTTGATTGATCTGAAACTTCTTGGAATTCTTTGTGGGTATTACACCATTAATCTAGACAAGTCTTGACTGAATTGATTACACATATTGGCTCATGTTTGTCTTTCAGATATTTTGGATAAAGTTTTGAGTGCAAGCTAAATATTGTTTAACAACCATCAAGGTCTTCAGGTGTATCAAACATTTTACTTGATACATATTATAATCCCTACTCAACATAAAATGTTGGTCAGGAGGTACTGGGAGGGTGTTGGAAGAAAGAATTGGAGCAAGGTTGCTGCATCAATGAAAGGATGACGTATGTTTGATAGAGAAAAAGGTTTCATTTTCAAGCAAAATTGATTAATTGTGCAATATCTCCTCTCCTATAATCTAGAGCATGACAGATCAAAGAAATTATGCGGACATTTGATAGGCTTCAGTGTTTCAAGAAGCTTTCAAAGAACTGTCATTGTATGTCTGGTTGGCACTGAAACGTCAACAATGTTTTATTTCATCAAGAACTAGATCATGGTTTTAGGTCAGTCAACAAATTTGTTCTTGAATCAGTTCCCAGGATCTTTTTTGAATTTAAGTATACTGTAAAATAAATATACTGATAGGATAATGATAGAACCATGTTCTATTCACTCTTAAACAATGTTGACATACTCATTTCTTTTGTATTCAAGTCAATTTTTCACGAAAAAGAGTTGCCAGGAAGCCTTTTTTATTTTTTTCATTGAAAAAAGTTAATGCTTTATATTTCTAACATGTACATCAATTTAAAAAGTAAAGTTATGAATGTTTTTGATACAAATAAAGGTCATTTCCACCTGTAAGACATCTTTCGTAGTAAAATAAGAGCTATTTGTCAATATGATCGTGGGACTTTAAACACTGCACCAATAAATATCAATATCACAATCAACAAGTCAGGTTGACAGAATTCGTATTTACTGTTACAGGACTGTTTTAGCTTATGAAATAATCATTGCCTTTTGTTGCTTACTTGACAGAGTCAGGGCAAAGTGTGTGTATACTTAGTAGTATTTCATTTAATCAGGATAACCAGTCCATGTACTGTTGAGCTATTGCAACTGTCTGATGTCTTGGCCAGAAGTCCATTCTTGGGTTCGTGGCTATCACAATTTTCGCTGTCTTTTCCTCCCTCAAGTCTTCATAAAACCAGACTTATTAAAATCATCTTAAAAACACTATTGTCTGAAGATTATCAGAGCTCAAAGTGATCTGATTTCAATAAGGCCTGAAAAAATATGTTTGTTTCAGGTTTCATGTCCCTAAAAAATAGGGTAGGTAGGTAGAGAATTTTTTTTTTTTTTTTTAAATTTTTTTTTATTCTCAAACTAACCAAATTCAACATAAATTTGAATGTATTTATGCTAAAAAATATTAATATATAAAACGCAAAAAAAAGTTCTAGGGTCGGGGCAAAAAAATAGGGTAGGTCGGAAAACCTGAAACAAACATATTTTTTTTTACACCTAAGATGTCATAAAACTGAAATTAAGCGTGTGTCTCAGTTAAAAGTATAGTCAAGTTCCATTCTTGGTTATCATTTATCAAAAACTGTCTTAAAGTCAGATGTCAGTACAAAAAGGGCCATGAAATTGTTGCTTTATACTCTGATACACAGTATATCCAGTATATCAGGTTCTCGGTGGGGGGGGTGCTTAGATTTGAAGTGTAATTTTAAGTTTAGATGCAGAGCTTATGCCATCGTCCATCTGTTAGCTTTTTTGTCGATAAAAGTTCACAGGTCACAATTTTGATTTGACTTCCATGAAATTTGCTCAGAAGTTGTCTGTAACCTGTAGATGATCCTTATTGTATTTTGGTTCAGTTAGTGACAATCTTGCTCATATCCTGAGATAGTTATCCACAGTCTTCAAACTTCATAGGTCTTACATTGGCTTATCTAAAAAAAACTTGAAGACTCTTCTCTGAAACCACCAAGGCATAGTCGTTGTCTTGCAAACCATATTAATTCATTAAACAGGAAGTCAGTGCCTTCAGGACCAGGAAAAAGTATTGTTACATGCGATATTGTAACATCTAGATTTAAAAAAAGAAACTATAGAAGGCCCGAGTTTGGACTGCAACCCCAGAATTGTTACGAGAGGTGCATCACAACAAGCAATGTTGTTTCAAGTGGAGTTTACTTTACTTATTAATACAATGTAGTGTATTTCTGATAGTATTCAAAGACTTGTGTCGGTTGCTGTCGTCTGCAATATCACTTGCTGCAGTTTGAACAGGTACAATCATTTCTGTAAGATTTTTGTGATTCTGCTTGTTCTTAATGCATTTGTAAATGAAATCTTGTTGTTATTAGCAACAACAACTTATAGTAGTAAGCATGTCTGTGCTGATTGAAGACATTCCCTGATCTAAGTGTGCACCAGTATGTGGATTATATTATTCTAATGTTATTAAGATACCTGTATTGAGGAATAAATTTATTCAAAGTTTTCTATATTATCGTCTTGTTATCATTTAGCACCCAAGTTTGACTGAAATTTTTTTCATCAAAATCATTAGAAGTGTTTGTTTTTAGCTAACCTGACACTTTTTGATGCGGTGAGCTTTTCCCATCGCCCACTGTCAGTTGTCCGTCAATTTTGCTTCAAACAACATCTCTGAAACCACTGAGCCATAGTTGATAAAACTTGGTAGGGATGTTTCTTGCATGAAGCTCTGCAAAACTTGTTCAAAGAATTCCAATCCATGCAGAACTCTGGTTGCTATGGCAAGAAATAGGAAAAACTTCTCTGAAACCACATGGCCTAGAGCTTGGCTATTTAGCATGAAGCATTGCCTAGTGGCCCTCTGTCAAGATTATTCAAGTTATGACCACTGGGTCAAAAATGACCCTGCCTGGGATGTCACTTGATTTTACATAGGCTCATATAATAAAAACTTTAAAAATCTTCTCTGAAACCACTTGGTCTAGAGCTTAGACATTTTGCATGTAGCATTGCCTAGTGGACCTCTGCCAAGATTGTTCAAATCTTGATGCTCTGGTCAAAATTGGACCTGCCCAGGTGTCACTTGTTTTACAAAGACATATAGGAAAACATTCAAAAATCTTTTCCAAAACAAAGTCTAGAGCTAAGATATACTTAAGGACAAAAGTTCTGTGCAGTATAATTAAAGTAACACAAATCTGAAATTAGATATTTTATTCATAATTTGAAAAGCATAAGAATATCATTTTTGAATCAATTTACACATTTTCAATGTTCCCGACGTCGAATAGAATGTTTGTGGGTGTTTAAGGCACGTGCAACATGTGTTGTAGGCTCACTGACCTCCAGTCGACATAAAACGCGCAAATTTTGCTATCTTGAAAGCTTCGTAATAACAACATAAATAAATTATGTTGAGTATTTGTCTAAAGTTTTACGTCTTCGATAGGACTATCCTTTGGTAACAAAAATCACTTGAAATTTTTGTGATTATAAGCTTCATGTACATAAAATTGAGATAAATGTGAAATTCATGGTTTATGCCGTCAGTTGATTGAATGTTTTTGTATAGAATTCTTAACACCTTGTGATGTAGCAAGTAGTCTCAAAATATAAATTTGCAAATAAAAAATTATATGTAATGTACAATTAAAATTTAATTAAACAATTTTGAACCGGACAGAACTTTTGTCCTTAAGTATATTTAGTGTGTAAAATTGTCTAGTAGACCTCTTCAGTTTGTTCAAATTATTCCCACAGTCAAAATTTACCCTGCCCGGGGTTCACTTGGTATAGGAAAAATTAAAACAAGAGTTGTCCCTCACAAGTGACGAATGCCCCCGAAAGAGGTGTCACAGTCTGTGTCCTCTCCATGTGCTCAATAAATGTGCTATGTAATTTTAAAATCCTTCCATGCATGATAGTTACCATGCATACAGTATTCCATTACTTTTAAACACTAAGTGTGACCTTGACCTTTGAGGTAGGGACATGGGTCTTGCACATCGTCTTGATGTGCTTGACATTTGTGCAGTTATTTTTAAATCAATCCACGCATGACAAAGTCAGGACATGAATGTGTGCATATATGCATATATATAGTTATCCATTACCTTCAAACTCCAAGTGTGACCTTGACCTTTGAGGTAGGGACATGGGTCTTGCACGCGCCATGTCATCTTAATGTGCTAGACATTTGTGCAAAGTTATTTTAAAATCCTTCAATGCATGACAAAGTTACAGTCTGGACACAAATGTGTACATATATGCATATAAAGAGAAATCCATTACCTTCAAACTTTGTGACCTTGACCTATGAGGGAGGGACGTGGGTCTTGCACGCGACATCGTCTTGATATGCTTGACATTTGTGCCAAGTTATTTCAAAATTCTTCAATGCATGACAAAGTTACAGTCTGGACACGAATGTGTAAGTGGGGTCGCACAGTGCGACATTAATATGCCACCCTTTGGGGGCATAAAAATTTTCTTTTCCAAAACCATAAGCCCTAGAGCTTAGATATTTCGTCTAGTTGTCCTCTACCAACTTTGTTTAAATCATCAGTGACTTATCCTTGGAACAAGTTACTTCCTTAGCAGCAGTAACTTCCCCAAACAACTTAGTCCATTGCAACCAGTGACATCCCCTTGCAACCAGTGACTTTTTCAGCAACTACTGAATCCCTATAGCAACAAGTGACTTCATGATGCTAGTGCACTGGTACTCAGGTGAGCGATATAGGTCCATCATGGCCCTCTTATTCTTATTGTGTTTAGATGGTATCTCTAATCAGAATAGAGATGGGAAGTCTGGCTAAATTGTTCTTTAGTGATTCTCTCCAATCATTTGGTCCATCAGCTAAACAGAATATCCCCCTTAGAAGGAAGCATATAGGAATAAAGAATGTTGTCCCGTCCCATCGCGTACATAGTAAAGTATTGCTTCTGCTACTCTGCTTAAACATACTCAACAGGTTCATTGACCCAACATTTATCACATTCATAAGATACATAACTGTGTTTTACATTTTTAGCTTCCGGCACAAAGTTCCAGAGAAAGCTTTTACTATGCAGGTTTAAAACCTGGCCTCAGCCTTCTTGTAAGTTTTGCATCCTCTATTCTAGTGATGGTTAAAAACAGGCCGAATGTCCCATTCTATTGCTAAAGAGTTGTGCAAATATTCACACTTACTTAACACCAGTCTTCTATCCCCTTGAACACTTATTTCTCTCATACAAACAAAAACATAGAAATGTTTTCACGACTTTATTTTCTTGAACAAAAGTCTTGACAAAAAAATGAATGAATGACTGTATGTATAGTAAAAAAAGCCCCCAGAACAACTGTTCCAGTTCCAATGAGCATGCGTACAGAACCACTCCCTATCCCCACTCCTCTACCTTTGCTCAGACTCTTCAGTTACCCCCACAAGGTATTTTTCTGAAGGGCCGTCAAACAGAGAGAAATGGCGCATGAAGAAGCCCTGAAGGACACACATCCAGGCTGTACATCTGTGTAAGACCTGCTCAAAATCTCCACCTGTATACATCAAAGATGGGTCCTGGTGACAATGATATCAAAGCTCTATGTACAAAATGTATCCAACATTTGCTAGATGTTAGATACAATCTTGCACAAAGAGATCGACATGGGGATGAAAGGGGGGGAAAACATAAATCTTTTACAGAGGATTACTGTGTTACACACAACACATAATGCATGATAAAAATGAATGTGAAAATTAAACAAAGCTTAAGTCAATCAGCTTGTAAAATACACTGACAAGTGGTTGATAAAATAATGCTTTAACATGATCACTTAACAGCTGGTTTTGTACAGTAAACAATTCTAGGTGATCTCAATCATTAAGAAACTATAGTATAATATACTATCCCTGCCATCCAGATGAGTCTGAAACAATTACTGAAAGTTTACCCATGGATTTTTTACATTTTAACAATAGTAAGTGCTTAAATTAGTATCTTGGGACAGTTTTAAATCAGCCCCTTTTACAAACATTCACATTCCAAGAAACATAAATCACCCTTATCTCAAAATTAAAATATTTTTGTTAAGTTGGTGACTAGTTCAAAACAGTAGAAGAATTTAATACTCGAAGCAGCTTGATGGAGGAATGTTATTATATACAATGATTTCAAATCGTCTTTAAAATCTTTGGTCATGCTACCAAAGTTCTCCTTCCCGGTCTTTGGCAGGAACTTCAATGACTCGAGGTTTGTCTATGATGCGTGCTGTTTTGTTGCCTTTCTCTACAATACCAATGATCCAGGACTGGTAGCCCTCTTGTTTCTCTATATCCTTACAGAATGCTGCAGCTTGTTCCCGTGGCAACGCTATTAACAGTCCTCCTATAAGAAACAGGAATAACACATAGCTGCAGTTGGTTTATTATTTTTAAGAGGATAGCACACTGATAAGCAGATTACTGATACTATAACAAGAGGGCAAAGATGGCCCGATACTGTTCACCTGGCTGTCATTGACTTTATTACGAAGTCATCAATAGCAGGAGTTCTGATTTAAATCTCAGTTACCGTTGAAAAAAAAAACATTTTTCCAAAAAAGACATTCTTATTCATAAATATAAAACTAAAGGCTAGAATAAAAAAATAAGCAAAAATCTAGGTAGGAATTTGCAGAAATCGATTGAAAAGGTCGGTTACATGGCACCGCTACACTATATGTTCATATTGAAATTTCAAAAGCGTTTGCAACGCTTTTGAATTTGGTAGCATATTTATTGAAATTTAGAGATATATGTGACATGAATTTATACCGGAACCTTTTTAATTGACCATATATTCTAAAATACGTTATTAACATACAGTTTGAAGAACTTTATTTTTTTACCAAAATCTGAGAGCGAGCAGCTTTAAACAATCTTCGTAGAGGTCCAATACATAATGCTTTATTCCAAATATCTAAGCTCAGGGCCTAGTGGTTGTAGACAAGCAATTTTGAAGTTTTCGCTACATAAGCCAATGTTAAATGAAATGATGCAATGCCACATCACAATATCTAAGATCTGGGCCTTCCTGTTCTTAAGAAGATTTTAATGTTCTTCCAATTTGTTGCCATAGCAACCAGAGTTCTGCATGGAATGAAATAATTGGAACAAATATGAGAGCTTCATGCAAGGAACATCCCTGTCAAGTTTCAACAACATTGGCCTAGTAGTTTCTTAAAAGATGTTGTTTGAAGGAAAAGATGAATGGACGACATACTACGTACAATGGACAGAGAGTGATCCTAATAGCTCAATCTGGCACTTTGTGCCAATTAAAAAAATGTAGCAATGCACATATTTCATTCATTCAGTGATAAGGAATTAAAGTTGGTTATTTCCTCCCTTTGAAGTCCCTAGTACTCCATACATAAGGATTCTTCGAATTTTCATCTTCATCTTCAAACACATTCTTTTTCCTCATGTCCATATTTGCTTTTGACAAACTTGTCTTTACCTTGAACATTCACCCTTCCATGCAGATAACCAAAATACTGTTCAAATTTGTAACAATAACAAGAGCTGTCCCTCCCAAGTGACGAATGCCCCCGAAAGAGGTGCCTCACAGTCTGTGTCCTCTCCATGTGCTCAATAAATGTGCTATGTAATTTTAAAATCCTTCCATGCATGACAGAGTAATCATGCATACAGTATTCCATTACTTTAAACACTAAGTGTGACCTTGACCTTTGAGGTAGGGACTTGGGTCTTGCATGCGACACATCCGCTTGATGTGCTAGACATTTGTGCACAGTTATTTTAAAATCCTTCAAAGCATAATAAAGTTATAGTCCGGACACAAATGTATGCATATATACAGGATTCCATTACCTATAAACTCTAAGTGTGACCTTGACCTTTGTGGTAGGGATGTGGGTCATGCACGCGACACGTGGTCTTGATGTGCTAGACATTTGTGCCAAATTATTTTAAAATCCTTCAAGCATGACAAAGTTACAGTCCGGACACGAATGTGTGCATATATGCTTATATAGAGGAATCCATTACCTTCAAACTCTAAGTATGACCTTGACCTTTGAGCTAGGGACATGGGTCTTGCACGCGACACGTCGTCTTGATGTGCTAGACATTTGTGCCAAGTTATTTTAAAATCCTTCAATGCATGACAAAGTTACAGTCCGGACACGAATGTGTGCATATATCCTTATATGGAGGAATCCATTACCTTCAAACTCTAAGTATGACCTTGACCTTTGAGCTAGGGACGTGGGTCTTGCACGCGACACGTCGTCTTGATGTGCTAGACATGTGTGCCTAGTTATTTTAAAATCCTTCAATGCATGACAAAGTTACAGTCCGGACACGAATGTGTGCATATATATAGAGGATTCCATAACCTTCATACTCCAAGTGTGACCTTCACCTTTGAGGTAGGGATGTGGGTCTTGCACGCGACACGTCGTCTTGATGTGCTAGACATGTGTGCCAAGTTATTTTAAAATCCTTCAATGCATGACAAAGTTACAGTCCGGACACGAATTTGTAAGTGGGGACGGACGGACAGACGGTCAGACGGTGCGATTTTAATATGCCACCCTTCGGGGGCATAAAAAGTAACTTATGCACTAATAAATTTTCATTAATACTATGAAAGTTAAGCTACTTCGGTCACTTCTTCAACTCAGTTGCACTTCTTTTCTTCCTACTACAATAATTCTGTTACACAGCTAGTGATAATTTCACAGCGAAGTATGATCGTATAGAAAAGAAAACAAGAAATGCGGCAATGCCGCCAAACCAGATTTTCAACAGCGCCTGTAGAAATTCTAGAATTTAATAATACATTTATTAAAAAAAAACAAGTTACAAAGTAGACATGAAATAATATATCATATCTTTTTTAAATTACCTCCAAAGATGATATGACCTTTGACTGCCAAATCAAGTTAAAATCATGTAAACAGGATTTTCAATGTTAATGTCACTGTGACCTTGACCTTGGAGCCAGCCATGCGGAACATGCGTTCTGCACGTCATCTTGATGTGGTAAACATTTGTCTGAAGTTTCATCAAAATTCTTCAAAGGGTTGAAGAGTTACAGAGCGGACAGGATTTTCAATGTTAATGTCACTGTGACCTTGACCTTGGAGCCAGCCATGCGGAACATGCGTTCTGCACGTCATCTTGATGTGGTAAACATTTGTCTGAAGTTTCATCAAAATTCTTCAAAGGGTTGAAGAGTTACAGAGCGGACACAATTTCGTTTGACGCCCGCCCATCCGCCCATCCGCCCGCCATACCCCAATCTAATAACCAGGATTTTCAAAATTGAAAACCTGGTTAACAAACCTGATGTTTCAGCAGACTGTCCTTGTAAGAGACCAAACATATTCCCACAAGCCTTGCTGATAGCTGCCATCTTGGCAATGACTGGTAGGTTGTGGATAACAAATGACACCTCATTTTTCTGTATTGATGCGAGATTCTTGGCATGACCCAGCAAGCCAAATCCAGTTACATCTGTGGCACCATGGGCATTGAACTTGTGCATCAGTCGCGCAGCTACAACAGTTAGTACAATTATTTCTTACAGTGATTCAATAAATCCTGTGTTGTAACAGTTCTTCATCAAAACCTATTTATGTATTTCAATTGATGTCACAGTCCTATTCATTTGCAAGAAATGACTTAGGTACAGGTGGGCAGATTACCAAACATCATTCATGGGACGGACTAATACTATACTACAATCCTAACTAGAGCTATCACTAAATGTGATTAATACCCCCGAAAGACTGCTTTATAAACTTAGGAAGTTTGTAGTAACAGAATACCTTGCAAACAAACTAAAAAGAGATATTTGTCTTGGCGATAACTCTGTAATTTGTCAAGATAGAGTTATGGTTCTTGTAAACTATACTTCCTCTCAATGTGCTTGACCATTGTATGAAGTTGTATTGAATTCCAACAAGTAGTTTTCAAGTTATGCTCCAGACAAGGAAAACTAACAAAGGGCAATAACTCTGTAATGAGTCAAGATGGAGTTATGGTTATTTAACACTGCACTTCCTCTCATTGTGCTTGACCATTGTATGAAGTTGTATTGAATTCCAACTGGTAGTTTTCGAATTATGCTGCGGACAAGGAAAAGTAACAAAGGGCATTAACTCTGTAATGATTCAAGATAGAGTTATGGTTCCTATGCACTGCACTTCCTCTCAATGTACTTGACCATTGTATGAGGTTGTATTGAATTCCAACCAGTAGTTTTCAAGTTATGCTCCGGACAAGGAAAAGTAACAAAGGGCAATAACTCTGTAAATACTCAAGATAGAGTAATGGTTCTTGTACACTGCACTTCCTCTGATTGTGCTTGATCATTGTATGAAATTGTTTTGAATTTCAACCAGTAGTTTTCAAGTTATGCTCCGGACAAGGAAAAGTAACAAAGGGCAATAACTCTGTAATTAGTCAAGATGGAGTTATGGTTCTTGTGCACTGCACTCCCTCTCAATGTGCTTGACCATTGTATGAAGTTGTACTGAATTCCAACAAGTAGTTTTCAAGTTATGCTCCGGACAAGGAAAACTAACAAAGGGCAATAACTCTGTAATTAGTCAAGATGGAGTTATAGTTCTTGTGCACTGCACTTCCTCTCAATGTGCTTGACCATTGTATGAAGTTGTACTGAATTCCAACAGGTAGTTTTCAAGTTATGCTCCGGACAAGGCAAAATGCAACAGACCGCCCGACCGACCAACCACCGGGTGACTCCTATATACCCCCCTAAACTTCGTTTCGGGGGTATAATAACTGCCAACTTTCTTGAATATACAGTCAGGTCTATATTGGGACTCAAACCCATGACCCTTTATCAGCAAGAAGTTTTTTGATTACAAGAAACCAAATTTGTATCCACTCTAACACAAAGTTAACTTATTCAATAATGCCAGTAATCGTTCACCTAGACTTCAGTTTTGTAATATTCCATAAACTGACACATACATTAAAGTGTGCATTACCTGTCCTGTTTAGTCTGGCCATACTGAACATGGCACGTTGGTAAGCTTTCCGTACATCATCTTCTGTGACTACAAGTTTGATCCTGTTCCATCGTTCAGGCTGGTCCAACCATTGGTATGCATTCACTGCAACCTGTGTCCCCAGAGGCTTTGTCAAAACAAGGACATCACCAACAACAGCATTGTCAGGCCTGAACATAAGTAAGTTTTAGTTTTATAGGATCTTCGACTAGAGTTCCATACTTCATAAACAGTAAGCAGTAATGTTCTAAGCATTATCATTGATATTTGGAGCCTAACAGTTAGATTGGGACCCCTGTGAAACATGAGACTCTTGCATAGAAGGGTGAATGTCACATTTATTTATAAGTATTGCATCAGAGTGAGTCCACACTGAATCATAATCAGACTCTATTTTCAGTAAACAATTAGCATGCAATCTCGGCACCTGTAACTATAGATAACAAGATATTTTGTTGTAAAACCAAAAGCATATCAAGTAAATAATAATGTAAAGCAGTCACAACAAAGAATGTTGTTAAACCACAGTCTGATCAGCCTCGTATACCCTGTATAATCTTAAACCACTGCTTACTAAAGCAGGAAACATGATTTCCTAATTACATAAATTAAATATTCAACACTTGACCAACCAAATCAAATAATAGGCAGTTGAAATTTAGTAAATCCATAATGACTGGGGCAATGTCGCAATTACTAACAGTGGATAATTTCTGCCTATCACAAATGATTCTATTAAAGACGCCCTCCAGACAGGCACAAGTAAGACTGAAAATACTACATCTACTATAGGTAACAGAATAACATATATATACAGTCGACTCCCGTTATCTCGACTTCGGTTATCTCAATTTTTCGACGCCCTCCAGACAGGCACAAGTAAGACTGAAAATACTACATCTACTATAGGTAACAGAATAACATATATATACAGTCGTCTCCCGTTATCTCGACTTCGGTTAAATTTTTGATCCCCAACTACGAAATTTCCTCTATTTTGACATCCGATATCTCGATTTGAAATTTATCACCTGCTAAAAGAGGTGCGAAAAGCTGCACACGATTGTATTCGCTCAATTGTCGTCTGCTGTCCGAGGTGCGAAAAACACCATGCGCGGCTATTCACTCACTGATTCGGTTAACGACCCGAAATTAATTAATTGTTTGCAACGTAAGCTGTGTAATATGCGGAATGGGTAATTTGTAGTGAATTGTTTAAAACTGAGAAAATTTATTCTGTCAATTATAAATCGTGTCTTCAATACGTACACATTAGACAGAGAACACCTCTATATTGAAAAAAAAAACGGAAGAGTCATGTCGGAGGGCGGAAGTCATGAACTTGTCCGAGCGCTAGTCGAGCAATCCAGGGAAGGGCCCGGTTACCAACTCGGGAGGATATCTTGATCGGCAAACGCTGAGAGTTTTGGAGAAGGACCCGGGGAAAATCCAATCTTTCGGCACAGGGGTGCAAGGCAACATGAATCAGATGAATTGTACATTTAGTTGATTTAAACCTAAGTGCTAGTTTCGTTTCCAACCTGTGTATTACACAAATCATAAGATGGTAGAAAGAAGCAAAAATCTTTCCATCAACAATAATCTTCCTTACCCCTCTCCCTTCCCCTATCGAGCATAGTTTATCCAACTTTGGTTATCTCGATTTTTCGTTATCACGACTTATTTTCTCTGGTCCCAAAAAAATCGAGATAAAGAGAGTCGACTGTATGGAGAAAGACACACTTACATGATGAATTCATTTGGTTGACAAACTGTAGTTGCAACTCCACCAATAGTTAACCAGGGATTTAGTACCGTCTGTCCACCAGTGACTGAAGTACCAGCCTCCTCTGCCAAATCCTACAAAAATCAACAATAGGTGTTTTCTTAGTTAAACTTCATTAAAAACTCTTGACTTACAGGTTAAATAATTCTGGTACAGCAGAAATGTAGCTGAAATTTGGAAACCAATTGGAACAGTAAGGTGTAAGGCCAAACAAAAAATACTTGTGTTTGAGGTCTCCTTGCCAAAACAATTCAGGTCGGTCAGGTTTCTTTTTGCTTTAAAAATTACTTGAAAATTGGTCTTTTTGATCATTTTCTTCTAAAAAAAAATCTGAGGTTGTCAGTGAAATGTTAAGGTTGGTTAAAAGACTGAAACACACTGTTTTTTTGGGTCCTTATGAAACAACTGCAGAATGTTGTAACAACACAGTGCCCCTTTTTTTAAAAAAGATTCAAGAATTAATTACATACTGGTATGACAATTGTGTAAATAGTGTCAGTAAGTGTACAACTAATATGGCTTTATTTTCTCCCCTCAATACACAGAAAAATGTCCCATTACATGACATTCATATTTAATTTGAAATTCACAAAATATGCTTGAAACATCCTAACACTGACCTCCGCTTTTGGGCAACCCTTTCAGTGTGAAGACTGAAAGCTACTGAACTTCAACTTACTGTAAGTTATGAAGGACAAATACCACCATCTAAGTTTACTGGTAGGTATTTTGATCTATGTAGCATCTCTTTTCAAAAATCAGTTATCTACCAACTGTGAAACCACCTTTTTTTAAATCCTACTTAACATATTTTCTCCCTGTAGGTGGAAAAAGTTGGAGCTAGAGATCAAAGCTGTCTACCTTTTGACAACCAGTCAAGTAAAACTACTACAACTTCTCTTCAAATCAAATGGCAAAGTTTGTCCGTTAATTCTGACTGCTCTCACCTTAAAGCCTCTCATCATCATTGGAACGACGACGTCTCTTTCCTTCTCCGACATCTTCTGACTGACAGCAAGTAACATCAGCATGTTGTCACAGTCTGTCACTCCCATTGCATAGAGATCACTCAATGTGTTTGCGCAAGCAATCTTGCCCTTTTAAAATAAATCAGAAAACCTTCAAATACTCATCATTTATTACCTAGAAAAGTGTTGTTTGTCTACTTCACCACAAAGTCTAAAATGGCCATATTTAATTATGGTGGAGTAAGATGCTTCAAACACAATATATGCTTTGGAAAACATTAGAAACAAGAAATGTGACAATGCCAAGAAACCATGCTTTCAACATATGACCAGTGGGAGCATTTTTGTGTTTTTAAGGAAAGTGCATCGAACCATTTCTTGGCGCAAAGATTTACACAGGTGTTTTGGTAAGCAAATTATAAAGACAAAAAATGCATTTAAACAGGTTGAAACTCTTCTATTTTTAGCAACAGTAACCCTGACCATAGTGGCCTCTAAAGCTACATCTCAATATAAGCTATCTACGACAATAGTAACACCACAGGATCTTCAAATGCACTCCCATGCATGCTTCATTCCATATTTTTCTATTTTAGTATTAGCGACTTTGACCACAGGGACCCCAAACTTGGTAAACCCCAAACTTCATCTCCATATAGACTACCTTAGTACCTACAGATCAATTTTCATGGCAATACCTCATTCCCAACTGAAGACATTGACCAGAAACCACCTGTTTGACACAACCCAAAGCCATGTTGTACCCCGATCAAATAACAAGGATTTTCGTTGAAAACCTGGTTAATAAGTTTTAGAAGTACAGAGGTTTTTTTTTGTTACTGACAAGTAGAATAGAAAGAAGTTATAAAATATGACTGGAATTTCACTTTTTGACTGGAAAAGTAAACAAGAGCACCGCCTACGGGTATCCGACGCTCGTCTGATTTTATCCTTTTACGGTTTATTACCATTTTTATTAAGTAACTAACAGTGTCCTTGACCTTGACCCCAAAACACAATCCCACAAAAGGTTTTCATAATAATTACTTGACATATTCAACTGCAACTAAAGAAATGTGTTTTTCCAATTTTTCGAAAAAAATCCTGAGCTTTGACTCCATGAGCCCCAAACACAATCCCAATAAAAGTCTTCATTTATATATATTACACACTTAATAATTTAGTTACATTATGTCAAGCGTAACTAAAGAAATTGAATATATTATTGTTTTTCTATTTTTAGTTACAGTGACCTTGACAATGACTCCAGGAGCCCCAAAACACAACCCCATTAAAGATCTTCTTAAATACTTACTACAAACAAAAGTTGGTTACATTATGTCAACTGTAACTATAGATATTGAATATATTATGCTTGCGGTGAGCTCGACTTAGTTGTCACTTTTGGCGGTTCAGTGTATGTGCGTGCGTGCGTCCGATTTTGTCCGGACCATATCTTTTTCATGCATGGAGGGATTTTGATGTTACTTGGCACAAATGTTCACCATCATGAGACGGAGTGTCATGCGCAAGAACCTGGTCCCTAGGTCTAAGGTCACACTTGGAGGTTAAAGGTCGAATTCAAGAATGACTTTGTCCGGAGCATAACTTTTTCATGCATGGAGGGATTTTAATTTAACTTCGCACAAATGTTCACCATCATGAGAAGGAGTATCATGCGCAAGAACCAGGTCCCTAGGTCTAAGGTCAAGGTCACACTTAGAGGTTAAAGTTCAAAGTCAAGAATATCTTTGTCTGGAGCATTTCTTCTTCATGCATGGAGGGATTTTGATGTTACTTTGTACAAATATTCACCACCATGGACTTCCCTTGTTTTTAGAATTACTTCTCTTTGTTGTTACTATAAATAGCTTATATTGTAACTTTTTTATTACTGGCTATAGAGAAAAATCGAGACCACTTTTCTGTGGTACAACATGCATGTTACATCCAATATTTAGGTGTATTTCGACCCATCTCTACTTGGTAAAGAGTTAGCCCTTTTGACATATGGTGGGCTCGACATGTTGCACGTGGGCATCTAGTCC
>JAFMSR010000011.1:7511461-7536461 GCA_022818135.1 Saxidomus purpurata | reverse complement strand
TTTCTCTGTTATACACATTGTACAGTACTGTATTTATATTTCATTGCTGGTATTGCTTTTGTTTATTTCTGTTTCAAGGTCTTGTCATTGGTACACAATAATTTTCGATCCACATCATCAGATCATATCGCTTGAAGTTGTACAAAGCGCAGATCGTATTGGTTTAAACAATTTATAATGTTGACAATGTGATTATTTTTCATTTAACGTACGTTTTATAATAAAACAAACCCTGCCACCCATATATTTGTGAATCATTCATTCTGTGTCATATATTGAATTTCGTCCTCTGCACATTTCGACCCGCGCTTTAGGTAAGGTTCAGCGCAAAACACGTAGGTCAAAAGTTGTTTTTCGGGGAGTTAACCTAAAGCCCCCTGGCCTTCAGCGCTCACAGCGCTTTGATTTAGAAAGGACTGGCATAATTTAAGTGAAAGCTTGACATGTGCAGAGGCAATTGAGAGTTTCAAGGCCACCCTCTCACAGCGCTACTATAAGCGACCGGACACTTCCGTCCTGTTATACCAGTATAGGGACGTACCTTACGATGTATTGATACAGATATACATATAAATAATTACCAAAAAAATCTTCAACGTTTATACATAGAGGACACTGTAATCTTAGTTTTCAAAACTGAATCAAGGTATATTTTATATGTATATATATACACACACTGTATCGACAAAACGCACTGTCTCCATTTTAACGGTACTACCCAGACTAACGTAACGACAAGGCTCCGACGAAAAATGGCTGATTTAGTAAACAAAACTCAAGTCAGTGTACCATATTCGTGTATTTTACATGGTAAATCGCAACTTCTGAAGAATCGAATACTTTTACGGAATGCTCACTTCTTTCCTGCATGGCCGTAGACATCGATGCGTGTGAAAGTAATACAAGTTGAATGCAGAGGATTCAACGGTAAGAAGTGCAAAACAGACCCAATATGCATGGATTTTGCTCATAATTATCGAAGTTAAGGTGTTTAGCATAAAAGATATGCACTGGCATGTAAATTTGGGTCAAATGTCGTTAGCATATACCAACAATTTACCGATTTGGTATTTTTATAGGCAAAACTTACCCATTCAAAAATACAACGATTCAGGCTCCAATTGATGATTCGTGTTTCATGGATCATTTTCACAGACATTTTTGAACAATTACAAATATAAAAGTATCTTTTATCGGAAAAAAATATGTGTTTTCCTAGTGAAAAATTGAAAATTCATCGCAGAACTTTCAAATATTAAAAACACTTCCTTAAATGGCATGATTCATTGACATGGTGTTTAAGATTTTATTTGACCTAGCGTTTTGACCGCTATCAATAATCACATGCAGCTTAGACTAAAATAGAAATGGTCATCTAATGAAAATTTTAAAAGCGACGGTTAAAGAAGTATATAATTTTGCATTCGCTATTTAATTATGTTTCATATTCTTTCTTTGAACTTGTACACGACCACAATAGAATATATCTGAGCTTTTTTGCGTAAGTGTGCTTATTGCGACAAACAGTCTGGAATTCCCACCCAGTTCGTGTTGAGTTTATTCTGGTCAAGTACAAAATAGCATAGGTGCTGGCACTTGACATCTACTGAAATAGTACTGTTTACTTTAAGACGTTATAAAAAACACGCATAAAATCGGTCAAAAGTGGGGTCTTTGACCAGTTAGAAAAGGTAGACGTGGAAGAAAACAATTCCGGTGATTTACTTATGTGCCTAAATTCTGTAGCTCTACAGCGACATTAGGTCAAGGTAGACCTTACGTAAATGTTTTTCACTTCATCACAAACAAACCGTGAATCCTGTCATTTTAGGAAGTATTTTGAATATTTGAATGTTAGTTTATACTTATTTATTTTGGCTCGATTGTATAGAAAGCTTGTAGCTTGGAGTCACACTCGAGTCTGCTTCATGGAAAAAAACAGTATTGGTGTCATATGAGGAAGTACGGTCGTGACCCCAGTGGGGCTCGAACCCGCAACCCCTGTATGAGCGATGTTCTGCCTTTAAATTTATTTCTTTAAAGAGAGTGGGTACAAGGTGACATAAAACTCAACATTTTGTTCGATAAGAGATTCTCTTATGTTTGTAATAGCTCCAAAACGTCTGTGTAAATGACCCATGTCGCCGGAATCGGAACATTTTCGCTGTATTGTCAGTTGGAGCCTGAATCGTTGCGTGTTTAATTGATACAGTCTTCAGACATTTACAAGATAACTGAATTATCAGTCGAGGCCAATCTGCACTATTTGCGTTTTAAAAATACAGATGATTCACCTTAAATACATTTTTGTATTTGTGACTATCAAAAATGGTTAAACCAATTAAATGTATGAAATTTTTAGTATGTATTATGTATGACTACACAAGATAAGGCACCTTACTGTGTAATATGATAGCATATAACAAGACGAATTTTGATGCAAGGCATCAAAGACGCCGCGCATGTTTTGAAGCATGGCTGGGAGATGGGCACTGGGGCAGGTTTCTATTATAAAATGTGCGTGGTTAACATCAGCGAACCCTTTTTTACTACATAAAATGATCATTACCTCTGTCACGGACCTATATACACATTATGTTAATTATGTTATTTGTTTTATTCATCCTTGTAATGATATATGCAAATAAAAAGATTTTAAATGATTTTCTAGTTTCTGTTTTTTATTTTCATTCACTCATGGGAATTTTCGTAACTGGAAATGCAGATAAGTTGTCAAACTGTCAAAGAACTTGAACAAAAAATATCGCTAAAATTTATCGAACTATTTAAATACAAAAAAAGAAAAGTAATACTTTTTTCTAATAGAGAACGGACCTATACACATGTGTATATAGGTCCGTGATTGCAATGATTTTGGGTTTTAATACCGTCTTAGGGAGGTAATCGTTACAACATAAAGTACACACTAAGTTACATCGAACTAATTTGCTTAAAACCTAACCTATCATTCTAAAATTACACATATTCAACAAATACATTAATTTTTATCATTTAGAATAATAAAAAGTGTATTTAACATAAAAAACTATTGAATTAAGACTTGTTTCCGGTAATCTCATTTGTTTTTGCAGGAACCGTATATAACCGTTATATAGTATTCCTGGTTTTTGGTTGTTTCCGGTAAAAAGTTGTTTTCGGTAATCAGTAATACCGGTCCGTGCCTCTGTGTATTTAGCTGTATATCCTTTTTGTTTATGAAACTGATTTATAAAAATAAAGTTTTTATTAGTAATTAGCATAATACTAAACCCTTATGTAACTTCCATATTGTTTGTCTATTGTGATAATTAAATACCTCTTTTCTCACAACATTAATTATTTTCGGATGCTAATTTTACACTGGCTATTTTTAGATACCAAGGAACTGATACACAAAACTATTTATAACCATGGCTCCTCCCACAATTTCACTGCAGAGGCAAAAACCTGTGCAAATATAATTTACACCGGGTCTAAATATTGTGAAAAAAAAACTATCTGTAAAACAGATATACCTGCCCCTCCCACCTTGTAGCTGGTAATGTGGATTTTTCTTTCTTTCTATTCCCGAAGCATACTCCAGCAATATGGCGGAAAGAGACGAAATTCACATGATTAATTATGCTGTGACGTATACATTTTACAGAACTTCCATTGGCTGATTATTGTTTTTGTTTACAAATGATGGAATGGAATTCCGTTAGGGCCCTACGTATTGCATAGTTGGGTGAACGGTTTTTCTTTACAGTTTCAATATTAAAGTGTAATATGTAATAATTAAAATGGGTTTTCATTGATTTTTCACGTTGGCGCCATGTATTCTATTATCTGAGTGTTTTAAGATAGCAAAACATCTTCCGAATCTTTTTTTTCTGAGCTTTGATGAATCGGGTCGTAAGGTCCGTAAACAAAGCTATAAAAAACCCGTGGTCTACGAGTTTGTGGAAAAGTTATTAAATACTCATTAAATGTGTCCAAAGTTTTGAAATAAGGGAAGGAGACATGTGTATTTTGTATTGTATTGTTTTTTAATGACTTAATACAATTTAATGATTCATAAAAGTCATTTTTCATACATAGAACATAGTTTAGATTTACAATAATAATGTTGGCTGCTCCCTATTCGATTATGCAACCCCATGGTCCAAAATTGAAACCTATTCAATACTGATGCCGCGATTCCTCGCGGCGTCAAACATTAAATAGTACTTCTATGTTATCATAGACTTATATCTTGTGAAAAACAGCACTGCAGCCAGTGCGCATGCGTCCTGAGTGGGCCGATGGATCTACGGTAGTATGTACTGACTTAAGATTTATCAAAAGTGGCGTATTTTAGAGTTGAATTTAAGAAACAAAACGAACTCTTCGAATCACACTTCTTTATTTCTCCGCATCCGCATACTCAACCAAATTCTGCAAGAATGCGACCTGCACATGCATACAAAGCAAGAAACAAGAAGGCAATAGGATCATGGGGGGCAAAAGTTTGAAAATCTGGACGATATTGTCACGAACCTGTATACACATTATTATGGTTTCGTGATAATGTGAAGAAGAAATACACGCCTTTTTAAACCTTGTCCTCTGTTTTTGCCCCGCAAAAAGCTTTACAAGAAAAAAGTTTCCCGCAAAATTGCGCACTGTGCGTGCGTTACAGATCCATTTGTCGCCTATAAGGATTTGACACGGTGTAGCATGTCAGTTGAACATATGATAATGCATAAAAACGGAAGTTTGCGATTTTAAAGCACATTGGCATCGATAGCTACCTTAAAGGGCCATGACCTAGCTACAACTACCGGATGTTAAAAGCATTGGAGCTCGAGGTCGGGATTATACTTTTTCCGGCTTTGTTTTGTCTTTTACATTTATTTAAGAAGCAAGCTAACAAAATATGATCTTATTTTCCCCGGATCTTAACTTTTATATTTTACCACTAAAGTACCCAGTAGACTTTTTTCAGGACGTCGCGGACTGTCCGGCCGGTACGGCCATGGCCGGACCACTTTTCCCCTTTCTTATTTACTGAAATGGTCAAAAGTGCCGACGTACTGACACGCCAATGCAGTCATCGGTAGCACGTGTGGCTACTATTGCCCGAGGGTGTGAAAACCAGCAACTATTTAATCCAATTAGCAATAATTATTATTAAGGTATGAAACACGGCAACTGGTTGATCTTAAATTCAACAACGACTTCTTCTGATTTTAAGATAAATGTAACAAGGTTTTTCTCGCCGTAAATAAATATAACTTATTAATGATTAAGTTCTTTAGATGCTGTATACTTATCATGAATAATTGTTTTGAATCACGGACGGACATAATTCGTATTAAAGATATGGAAACTTTTTTTCTGTCCAGGAGCGGATCAGTGGTCCCGTTGTTAACGCGCTGGACTTGTAATCCAGGGATCGCAGGTTCGATCCCCTGTTCCTCCACTGACATAACAAATGGTCTTTCGGATGAGACCTAAAACCGAGGTCCGGTGTACAGTGGTCATATTAAAGAACCAGGGGGTGTCTCTGAAATGGGACGCGTTCTGTATCTTGCACTATCCCCTGAAACCTTAAATAACTAAACTCTTCTGGGGACGTTGGTCATATGGATTATCTGGTACCAACGATAAAACTCTAAATTACATACATGCATTTTCGTCCGTTCTACTTCTGAAACCTTCTGTGTATGTTGTTGCTTCATAATGGATATACCTCCAGTACCAAATCAACCTAAGACAGTTAGTTTTCCACTGCGCACCTTTGGTCAAAAGCTTCCAGTGAAAGGAAGTTTTAAGTCTTCGTGGTTTACCAAAAGATCGTTGTTGCATTACGATGAAGCTTTGTCATGTGTACATGGTTGTTTACAGAGACGACAAACAATCAAGTTTAAATCTGGACAAAGCTTACACTCTCAATGGATTTTCGAACTGGAAAGATGCTAATATGTGTCATTCAAAAAGAATGAATCCTCTAAGTGCCATCATGAGTCTCGTAAATGATTGCCCAAACATATGGTATCTTTTTCTATAAAATCTTTACGAAAATAGTGGAAATTATAATCCAGAAGTTCACTCAGGATGCAATAAAAACGCATCTAAAGGCATACAGAAACTCAAAACTTTGTAGGGGGAGATCCCCCAAACGCCCCTTACCAGAGGGTTGCCCCCCTCTCGTGCTCTCCCCCAGCTCATGCCTTCAGCCGGACCACTTTTCAGAAGCCGACGACATCATCAATTTTTTTTTAGTTTGGTTCTTAAATAAATCTAAAAAGATATTACAAAGCCGGAAAAGGCATAATCCCGACCTCGAACTACTATGGTTAAAAGTAGGTTCAATATACTAAATGTTTTCGGCGCAGCCGTATTAAGCTCGCTTTTGCCTGGAAGTTGGTAACTTTTCAACTGCCAATGAAATGACATGTAGAAAGTGTGACCTTTTTGAATTGAGAAATTACTCTGTAAGGCACCTTTTAATTGGATACTACCGAATGAAAAAGGTTTCAGTCTCTCTTGAGTCAGCCCGGATAGCTCAATAGGTAGAGCACGAGAGTTGTAATCTCGGGGCTGTGGGTTCGATTCCCAGCGCTGACCAACTAAAATTATTAACAGTCTTTCGGATGAGACTTTAAAACCGAGGTCCCATGTATGGGTGAAAACCTGGCATGATAAAGAACCAGGGGTGTCTCTGGAATTGGGACGCTTTCTGTATCTTGCACTATCCCCCAAAACCTAAAATAACTAAACTCTTCTGGGGGCGTTGGTCATATGGGAAACCGGTACCAACGATAAAACCCTAATATACTATACAGTCTCTCTTGAATGTTATAATTTTAGTACGTACCCGTAAATAGTTATTCCATATGCCCATTTTTTGTGCAAATAAATTTTGTGATTATTGTAAAGAAAAAAGTAAAAGATATATCTTACATGTATCTGTTACATCAAGACTTATCACTTTTAGAAATGTCATTGTCTATAACTACATCTTTTTCAAAAGAATATTTTTGTTTTTAAAACTCATAATTGATACCGGATTTCATATACCGGAGGATATCTCGCCCCTATATAGGATATCAGCAACAGTCATAGTAATAGTTACTTCCCTTTAATGAATTTACACCATTTGTACTGCACTTAAATAAGTATAAATTTTTACATTTGTTACCTCTGCTTAGATTAATAAGACGACTGAGTCTTAAAGTTCTACGCAGTGTCTCTTTTTGTAAGGTAGGGCTTGACACTAACGGTGTTCTGGGATCCCGAGATTTAGAGAACACCTAAATTTGGGAAAGGCATCACATGATGTGGTCCGACTCCGAGTTAGTTCTAGATTGGATATCACGGGGTTTTATTGCGTTTCTGGGACCTATTAAGCTAAACTATATTCAGAAATATTTGTTTAACCTAATCATTGCAACTATGCAGTCATGACTCGTGTCTTGCTGAATCATTTAACTTTCACTTTCCATAATTTATAACACTAACATGTAATCACAGGAATTTGAAACAAGCTCTGTTAGCAGGCCTAAAAGTTCCATACAGGATATATGTAAAAAGAAAGCCAGTCTGCCTTCATGGTTGAGTGGTGAGAGTCGCTGACTTAAAATCACTCTCTTTGTTTGAGGGTCATAGGTTCGAGCCCTTTTATGGACCATATCTCCTTATGTCAGAAAGTTGGCAATTTCTTACTGAGGATGGGGTTCTTATATTGGTCCTTCGCAGAACAGATGGTTAGGTAAACTGCCTTCTTATAAAAATGACTGAAATATGGTCGAATTGGGCGTTAAACCCATACACATGTCACAGGGTGAGAAAAATGTGCAGCCAGACCGGGGCTCGAACCCGGGGCATTTCGCTTACAGGGTGAATGCTCTACCCACTGAGCTACCGGGCCGCCTACACATATTCTCCCCAATTGTGAACTAAGTCCGAACTGTGACATACTCCCCCACCATATTGAAATTCGTCCTCGAATTTCGTAAGGGTTAAGAGAACAAGGTAAACATGATCTCAAAGTACATATCCAGTCACAGTCCCATGATGGGCGCCAAATGTCACAGGATGAGAAAAATGTGCAGCCAGACCGGGGCTCGAACCCGGGGCCTTTTGCTTACAGGGCGAATGCTCTACCGAGTGAGCTACCAGACCGCTTACACATATTCTCCCCAATTGTGAACTAAGTCTGAACTGTGACATACTCCCCCACCATATTGAAATTCGTCCTCGAATTTCGTACGGGTTAAGAGAACAAGGTAAACATGATCTCGAAGTATATATCCAGTCACAGCCCCACGTTGGGCGCCAAATGTCATAGGGTGAGAAAAATGTGCAGCCAGACCGGGGCTCGAACCCGGGGCCTTTCACTTACAGGGCGAATGCTCTACCGACTGAGCTATCCGACCGCCTAAAACGAAGCGTATGAATGCAAACATCATCAAGAACAATCCATATAAACAGTGATACAATAGAGCAAAAAGTCACTTTCACACGTGTCACTTTGCAACATTTTTAGATCAAAGTGAAATTTGAGTTGCCAAATTTTTTGGAAAATTGCGATGATGCAATTGACTTGACACTTCACTAACTGGCACATGTTTGCTGATTGCGCTGACGCGGAGAATACAAAGTGTAATAGACTCATATATGCATGCTGTAATATATGAGAGGTGTAATTGACTTGTTAGCTCCTTTGTGCCTTTGTGAGCTTTTGGGATGGATGATTGTCCATCTTTCGTTTGTCCGTCGACATTTTGCTTCAAAAGACATATTCTCTGAAATCACTGGGCCAATGTTAATGAAACTTGGCAAGAATGTTCCCTGCATGAAGCTCTACCATAGTTTTTTAATTTTATTCAATGCAGAACTCTGGTTGCTATGGCAATGAGTAGGAAAAACAATAAAATTATTCTTCTCTGGAACTATAAGGCCTAAAGCTTAGATATTTTGCATGTAGCATTGCCTAGTAGACCTCTTTCGAGATTGTTCAAATTATGAACCCCAGATCAAATTGACCCCGCCCGGGGTGTCACTTTATTTTACATAGGTTTCTATAGGAAAAAATTAAAAAAATCTTCATCTCTGAAACCACAAGGCCTAGAGCTTAAATATTTAGTATACAGCATTATATAGTGGACTTCTACCAAGTTTATACAAATCATGCCCCTAGTGTCAATATTTGCCCCACGCAGGGGGTCACTTGTTTTACATAGAGTTATTTAGGAAAATGTTTAAAAATCTTCTCCAAAACCACAAAGTCTAGAGCTTAGATATTTATTGTGTAACAGTGGCCTTCTTGTTTATCAGAAAATGATCAGAAAAACCAAAAGAAGATCTGTGGGCATGTTGTCTTTATAGATTATCATAGCGTTTTTCGTTTAAAGATTTTTAGCTCGACTTTTCTATGAAAAGGGGAGCTATCCTACTCGCCCCGGCGTCGGCGTCGGCGTTGGCGTCACACCTTGGTTAAGTTTTTCGTACCACCCCACTTTATTTCAGAAGTATTAGAGGTATGGCTTTGAAACTTACCATACTTGTTTACCATCATAACCTCCATCTACAGACAAGAGTACATAACTCTGTCAAGGTTTTTGACAGAATTATGGCCCTTTTTTTACTTAAAAAGTGTATTGAGCTTGGTTAAGTTTTTTGTACCACCTCACTTTATTTCAAAACCATTGGAGGTATTGCTTTGAAACTAACCATACTTGTTTACCATCACGACCTTCATCAACAGACAAGAGGACATAACTCTGTCAAGGTTTTTGACAGAATTATGCCCCTTTTTTACTTAGAAAATACATTGAATATGGGTAAAATCCACTTATTGCCTTAACCCTTTGAGATATTGCTTTGAAACTTTTAATGCTATTTCACATCATTACCCCCATCTGTACGCAAGAGAAGGTAACTCTGTCAGGGATTTGTTTTAAAAATTAAGGCCTTTTATCGACTTAGAATCTTGGTTAAGTTTTTCGTACCAGTCCACTTTTTGACTGAACTGTTTGAGATATTAATTTGAAAGTTGGAATACTTGTTTACTATCATGATCCAAAAACATGGGCAGGAGAAGGTAATTCTGTCAAGGATTTTATTTGAATTATGGCCCTTTTTGACTTAGAAACTCAGTTAAAATTTTCATTCTTGTCCACTTGTTGACTTAACCATTTGAGATATTACTTTGGAAGTTGGAGTTCTTATGTGCCATCATGAGACCTATCTGTAAGCAAGAGAAGATAACTCTGTGAAAATGTTTCTTGATTTGTACTTAGAAATTCCTAGTTAAAGTCTTGTGTGCCCTTAACTGTCAAAGTTTTGTTTTATTGGCAAGCACTAAAAAAGTCGAGCGCGCTGTCCTTCTGACAGCTCTTGTTTTAGAATCTAGGTAAAATGAGCGTAATGTAAACCTGACATTGGTATGAATGTGATTGCATTGTGTAGATTTATGGTTATTTCACTGACTCTAATTTTCAGGCCAGTATGAGTTTTCACATACGATCAAGACTTCATAGGAGGAGAGAAAGAAAAGCAGATGAGAAAGCCCGGCTAGTAACTGATGATCAGGTTAAATGATTTTACTTTATATATTT
Source organism: Saxidomus purpurata (assembly GCA_022818135.1). Taxonomy (NCBI): domain Eukaryota; kingdom Metazoa; phylum Mollusca; class Bivalvia; order Venerida; family Veneridae; genus Saxidomus; species Saxidomus purpurata. The sequence goes on along the minus strand of JAFMSR010000011.1, from coordinate 7,525,875 downwards.
TTCTTCATTTGCCAGGCATTAAACATTCTTGTACCAAGATGGCGCCTCCACCACACAGCATGGCAGCTGGTCAAACCTCTTCTTTAAAAAACTATATGGCCTTGATACAGAGAATGAAAAAGAAAAAAACAGAAAGAAATCCTTTTATTTTATATTATACCTATAATATTGAAACTTGACATATGTATTTTCTGCAAAAAGCTGACAAACCACACAGGAACAAAAAAGTTTATTTCCGTATTACCACAGTACCTATTTTTTGTAATGGTGTTTTCAGTTGGTCAATAGAAATTTCTTGCATGTCCACAACAACATTAACAACATCGCTTATAATTGGATTATTAGGTCTTGATTGCTGTGACGTCAGATATATTATGTGGGATACAACGCTTAATCGCTCTAATTAGAGTGTTTCCTATTACTTCATGGTTAAACATTATTTAAAATTAAAAGTATTAGTGTAGGCTAGTACCGTACCTGAAGGTTTATGATAAAAGGGTCATTATCATAGAAATGTGATCCAGATGCCGTGTTGGCTTTTGTTGCCTTCCGACACATGACTCAAGCAACTCCAGCATTCTTGACAACATTACTATATTAGTAATCCTATTCTATTCAACTGTCTTGTAAGATCAAAGTAGATTTAAAATGTCTTTTATAGAAAAGCATTATGGTTGTGATTTCCTCCATAAAGCTATGTCATGTATGTACTTTAATTTCATAAATATTTGAGCAGTTATTTCTTGTGTTTTGTACAAAAGTAGTGTTCATACATTCAAAATCACATTTTGTTTCCAGTTTTATGATGTGAATGAAGCTGAGGTAGCCAGTCTGACTGACAGTGTTTCGTCGAGCTTCCGTAGCGATGCTGAGAAGAAAACATATGAAGAGCAATTGGCGCAGATCCAGGATCAGCTTGTAGCGGCAATGATCGAAAACCAGAACCTATGTATGTTGAATATGATCTGAATAAAACAGTTTTGATATACAAAAATTCTGGTCCTTTGTTTTAAGATTTTATCAATCTTTTTCAGCAATATCTGAAAAATCTTTTTTTCACAGAAAAAGTAAAAACATTAAAAAAATAGCAGGGTCAACGCAGAAAATAATTACAGAGAAAATGAACAAAAATGAGTGGCAAAATTATACTCAATTTTGGGTGATAATTTAACTTGTTTGTAATAAATGTACGTTAGTGTATAATCTATTGTAAGATGTTTTTCTACCCGTCTTTTTCTGCATGAGTCAATGCAGCCAGTGTCAGTAATATTTTCATGTCTCTGTAAACAGCTCAAGAACTTAAACACCAGAAGGAAAATGCTTCCAATGAAAAGTTAAGGCAAGAACTTGATTTAGAGAAGAAGAGGACAAAATCACTTCAGGATCAGTTAAGTAAAAGGTGAGGCACTGTACTTACAGTCTGTTGTTACAGGCAGTACCATTGATTTTACTTCATGCCAGTTTAGTGTAACTAAAGTTATTCTCAAGTTCACTTTCTGAAAAGAACCAACAACAACAACAACAATTCTTTATTTCACCCAGGTATACAAGTATACAACATGGGGATACAATCAGTTACTTACACTGGACAAATGAAAGGGTTCCGGTCTATGATGTTTGCTATAGTTTTGTTTTTCATACAAGAAGATGTGGGTGTGACAACTAATGGAGATCAAACCCATGACCTCTGTGTAGAGTGGCAGATACGTGCTACAGATACTCCGAATCCACAAGGTCTCAAGCTTAGATATTTAGAAGTATTGCCTGGTTGACTTCTACTAAGATTATTCAAATGATGACCCCAGGGTGAAAATTGACCAGTAGGTCACTTGATTTAAACTAGGTTTATATATGGAAAATTTAAGATCATCTTGTATAGAACCACAAGGCCCAGAGTTTAGATATTTGGAATGTAGCATTATGTAGCGGACCTCCATGGAGATTGTTCAAATCACGACCCCCAGGTCAAAATTGACCCTTTCTACTATCGTTGACCTTGTATTATAGTCATTGGTAGCCAGGTGAGCGATATAGGGCCATCTTGTCTTAGATATTTTATTTAAAACCATAAAAATTATATTTCTCTGAAACCAGCTGTCAAAATTTAATTGTATTAGAATGGCTCAAATAATCTTATGATTACTCTTTCTAATACCCATCCCATACACCCCTTGCCTTCCACCCCCACATAGAACTAATACACACAGTTATGACAACATTGACATAGTCTGGTACAATTGTAAGCATCATATTTCACTAATATTTGTATATAATGCCTTTTGAACATGAAATAGGCAATCTCATTTTTCATAGAAACAATTTTTAGCTAATTTATTGTATATACGGGAGCCTATCTTACAAGCTTTAATTCATACCTTAGTAAATGTTTGTTACACCCTATTTTATTTCAAAGGTTCATTAGAGGTATACATATATGCAATGCTCTTTAATAATAACCTCCAGGTCTAGCAGACAATTTGTACATGATTCCATCTGTCAATTTTTTCTTCATATGTCAGACACTTTTGACTAAGAACAGGTATTGAGCAACATTGGTTAACAGTTTTTTGATACTTCTGCAGATTCAAAACAATGCGAGGTAATTGTTCTTAATAAAAAAACCTTAAAACCTATTTACTTGGCTTTACCATCATGACCTACATTAACACAAGAGTAAATAACTCTTTGCAAGGTTTTGAAGAATTAGAAAACTTTTTACCTGAAATCCATGAATAATGGGTAAAATCCACCTGATGCCTGATATTCTACTTGAGATCCTGATGTTGAAGCTTTGAATGCTTGTTGTACTCTGACCCCATCTGTATGCAAACAAGGTAACCTGATGCCGATATTGTTTAAACATGAAGGCCTATGTGAAGTCCGACTTGAATCTTGTACTGAAAGCCTGATGCTGAAGTCCTTTGTTTGACTAATTGTTACGTGAAATTGCTTTGAAAGTTGAAGTCTTGTTTGCCATATTGATCCCTGAAAACATGGAAGCTGAAGGTAATCCTGTAAGGATTTTATTTGAATACTGAAGCCCTTTTTGATGCTGAAAGTCAGCTTAAAATTGTATTCTTGAAATCCACTTGTTGCTGAACCATGCTTGAGATATTACTTTGGAAGCTTGAGTGCTGAAGTACCTGATGCCTGATATCGTACCTGAAAGCAAGAGAAGATAACTCTGGAAAATGTTTCTTGATATTGTACTTGAAATGCCTAGATGCTGAAGTCCTTGCTGATTGTACCTGAAATCCTGTGCTAAAGTTCTGATGCCTGTTATTGGCTACACTAAAAAGCCTGATGCTGAAGTCCTGATGACCTATATTGTACCTGAAATCTTAAGTTTGCTGGAAGTCTTACATGCTTGATATTATACTAGTAAATGTTTGTTAGATACTTGATGCTGAGTAGGTTCATTGTATGCCTGATAGCATTGCACCTTTAAAATCCTAGTTAGCAGAATTGTCCTGATGCTCTGTATTTCTTTCTTCATATGTGTACCAGCGAAAGGCCTGATGCTAACAGTCCTCAGCGTTGATAATTGTCCAGAAAGGCCTGATGCTGAAGTCCTGATGCCTGATATAATAAACCTGAAAACCTATGCTTAATTGGCATATGCCATGTTTTGATTAACTTGTGAAATACTACCTAAATTGGGAAGAAATGCTTATGCCTGAAATCCTACTGCTGAAATCCTGATGCCTGATATTGTAACTGAAATCCAGATTTAGAAACCTATTAACAAAGAATGGGCTTATTGTTTTTGTGTAAGTTATTGAACTTGTCCCTGTAGGTTATTGAATTGTGCTTAGTAATGCAGTTGTGACTTGTGTAAAGTCTTCGTTATAAACTGGTACAGGTGGATATTGTGAGAGTTTCAGTATACATTGTAAGCAAATCTATATTTTCTCAGATAACACAGCAAACATGACCTAACAGAAAAATTGAAAACGTTAAATTTTGAAAAATTGCAGTTACCAGTATGTCCTTCACGACAATGCCAAAATGCAAACTGGCTTATTTCCAGTTCATTTTTGTCCAAAAAAATTCATATGAAAAACTTCTCAACCAACATTAAATCAGAAGGCATCAGTATGATGAAAGGTAAATAATGCTGTATCAGTAGAAGGTTATGTTCCATTGCATTCATTTTATGGTAATGAAAATACCTTTATCTGTAAATCTGGATATAACTGTGCTTAATTTGTATTGAAGTGTTGCCAGTGGAAACACAAGCATCACAGGCTCGCACTCGGTTAGACCGGTTCTTGGAACGTACCTGGGAGGTAGTGTATGATGTTTTTGAAGATTTTAACGACATGACTCAACCAGAAGTTAATAAAGATCAACCAGAGGAACAACTCAGTGTGAAAACGTAAGTCTTGCTATGTTTAGATTAGAAACGTAAGTCTTGTTGCATTCTGATTGAAAACGTAGGTCTTGTTGCTTTTAAATTAAAAACATGTTTTGCTGTGTTCAAATTATAAACATATGTCTTGTTTCATTCAATTTGAAAACATAAGTCTTGCCGCATTCAAATTGAAAGCGTAAGTATTCTCAGGTTCACTTTTGAAATGTAAGTCTTGCTGAGTTCAAAGTGAAAATATATCTGGCCTCAATCAAATTAAATGGTATTGTTTGCTATTCAGTGCCTTTATAACTTTGTTGGTACTGAAGTTTTAGAAAATGATATTTGCTTTTATGTAAAAACTATGATTTCCTTTTTAAAGTTTTAAAATTGATGCAAACTTTGTTCTTTCAAGAAAAAATATGATCAAGTAGATAATAAAAAATGAAAACATTTTGGAATATTTTATATTTTGTATCAAGAATTAAGAATTGGAAGTCAAAGCAGCGGCTGATTAAGACATTGTACAGATTTTGCAGGAAGTTTAGTTGTCAAGAGAGGAATTCAAGGCAATAATTGGTTTAACTAGAAATATTGAAAAATGTTTAGTTTAATCAGGGTACTTTATTGCTTTGAAATGGAGTATACATATACATGCATACTAGTTAACAGTTTGTGATATAGAACACTGTGCAGATATATTGTTACATGGCAACATTGGGCAATATGTATTAAATTGAAACGCCTTCCCTGTAGTCAGACTTTGAATAAGTGTCTTCTTTTCCGGATATTTTCATTGATAATGGAATAACTTGGACCCAGGGTTTTTTTCAGTCTGAGGGGAATAGGTGGCGGGGCCTGTCAAGAGGGGAATTTTTGCCATTTTGCCAGAATAGGGGAATTTTTTAGAAAATGTATAAAATATACTGTTTAAAAATGTTGTATTATAAAGAACCAAAATATCAAGTATGTAAAGGACATTATTCTTAGGACTAAATATAAAGAGAGGACAGTAAGAATTTAACATAACAAAATTTTATATAAAAATTGGTGTAGGAACATAACTTAGCAGCATAGGTGTAAAAACACGTGAATAATAAGTTAATACTTCTATTTTCAATTGAAAACATTGTATTAGTATCTTTATTCATCTTTGGAACACTGTTTTCGTTGAAGGATTAGCAATAATCGGGGTGAAAATAGGTGACAAACGAGGAGTCGGCGATTTTCGCCTGACTATGTCTCAGGTAACGGGTCAAGATAGTTGCAAGAAATATTCTGGTGCTTACATTTGTGAAATTATGTTAATAAAAGTTTGGCCAGGGCTTGATTAAATTAATCAGGATTTTTCAACATTTTGACCATTTGCATAATGGGAAAGTATATATCATTGTCCAGGGTCGGGGAGTAGGAGTAATATTCAATGCCCCAAACAATGGGAGTAATGTCTTTAATTTGTTTACTTTTCAGTGTTAAAGAAAACATCAAACGATTCAGTAAGTATATTGTAGAAATATTTCAGGGCACAGCAAGGGTATGAATAATGTCCAGGGCACAGTGGGAGTAGAAATGATATTCAGGGCACAATGGGAGTATGAATAAGGTGCAGGGCACAGTGAGGAGTAAGAATGATGTGCAGGGTACAGAGGGAGTAGGAATAATGTCCAGGGCCCAGGGGGAGTAGGAATAATGTACAGGGTACAGGGGGGCAATAATGGGAGTAGGAATAATAATGTACAGGGCACAGGGGGAGTAGGAATAATGTACAGGGTACAGGGGGAGTAGGAATAATAAACAGGGCACAGGTAGGAGTAGGAATAATGTGCAGGGCACAGGGGGAGTAGGAATAATGTGCAGGGCACAGTAGGAGTTGGAATAATGTACAGGGCACAATGAGAGTAGGAATAATGTACAGGGTACAGGGGGAGTAGGAATAATGTCCAGGGTACAGGGGAGTAGGAATAGTGTACAGGGTATAGGAGGAGTAGGAATAATGTACAGGACACAGTAGGGTGTAGGAATAATGCACAGGGTAAAGGGGAGTAGGAATAATGTACAGGGCACAGGAGGAGTAGGAATAATGTACAGGGTTACAGGGGGAGTAGGAATAATATTTAGGGCACAAGGGGGAGTATGAATAATGTCAAGGGTACAGGTAGGAGTAGGAATAATATACAGGGCATAGGGGGAGTAGGAATTAATGTCTAGGGTACAGGGGGAGTAGGAATAATATCCAGGGTACAATGGGAGTATGAATAATGTGCAGGGTATAGGGGGAGTAGAAATAATGTCCAGGGTATAGGGGGAGTAGGAATAATGTCCAGGGTATAGCGGGGGTAAGAATAATGTCCAGGGTACAGGGGAGTAGGAATAATGTCCAGGGTACAGGGGTAGTTGGAATAATGAGCAGGGTACAGGGGTAGTAAGAATAATGTCAAGGGTATAGACTACAGAGGGAGTAGAAATAATGAGCAGGGTACAGGGGGAGTAGGAATAATGTCCGGGGTAGGGGGTAGGGGGTAGGGATAATAAGCAGGGCACAGTGGGAGAAGGAATAATGTTCAATATAGGCGAATGGTTGTAACTGTTTTAAAACAATAGACATTAAGTATGGTAATCATTAGTGTACTGTATGATAGGGAGTAAAAATACAGTGTAAGGGCAGTACTGACTTAGCAAACGGGATGTAAAGTTAGTCAGTTACTGTTAGTATTATATAAATTGAAAGTATAAGAATTGAGAAAGTAACACTTCTGTCCTTTCTCGAGCTCTCAGTTTTTGTTTGAGGACAAAGTGATTGAGTAGGGACCCTGACAGATCTCTAAATGCCAATTTTGGAAAATCCTAACTCAGTCTGGTTAAGTAGATACTATAATTAATGGTCTATCTATAATATCTTGACTAGAATTTCAGATTTCCTTTAACATTATTTTCTCACTTTTTAATAGTCTACCAGGGAGTGGAATTAGATAAACCATAAAGATGTGTTATATCTCAGATATATATGATGTATGACACTGCTGTATGTTTTATTTCCACAGAGACTGCCATCAAGCCTATTACAGACACAGCAAAAGGTTTACAGAACCTTGTCTCCTGGAAGTCTCGCTCCTATACTCTTATTGTTTTTATTGTAAGTACATGTATATCACTTGTTACTATGCAAGATAGTTTTGCTGCCTTGAATTAAGTACATGTATGTTCTTTATGACAATGGAATTATGTGTAAATACAAACACTTTTCATCATGAACACACTTCCTCAGCTGTTATCTCTGCCAAAGACAGACAGACATACTTTTTGAATTGTCTGTCTGACAGTCCTTTTATTTGTTCTCCTCTCCATCTGAAGTCATTGTTTGGGCGATTTCAATAACGATTGGTAGAAATAGTTTTTGCAATTGTAAAATACTGCCCAGAAATTATTTGCTTTTGTTCGAAAGTTTGGATATAGGTTTGGGTGCAAGCTACCATCATGATTTAGTTAAAGTTTTGCATATATGAATATCTGTTTAATCAAGTTGAATGCATTACATATATCGGATGTTTATGTATGTCATATATTTCACATGTTGATATATTTTATATACTGTATATTTCAGATATATATGTACAGTGTATGGAGAGGCTGGTTCCTGTCCCTGTTGTTTTTTCTTGCTGCTCTCAGGATAGTTGTAAACTTTCTACATTTTAAGTAAGTCAGTGACATTTGATACATTTCTTATTCTTGCAGGCAGTTACAGTTTTTGTCAGCTCACCTGGCACAAAGTGCAAGGGTGAGCTTTTAGGATCTTCTCTCAAAGCACAAGGCTGAATGGTCTTCTACTAAGATTGTTCAAATAATGACCCCCAAGTCAAAATCAACCCCAGCCCTGGGCCTCACTTCATTTTGCATTGATGTACATTGTATTATAAGAAAATCTTCTTGTCTCAGTCCTCAAGGCTCAGAGCTTAGATATTTGGCTTGTAGCATTGTCTAGTGCTCTTGTACCAAGTTTGTTCAAATCATGCCCCTGGGGTCAAAATTGACCTTGCCGGGGGTTGAGGGGGTAAATTGCTTAAGTTACAGCAACGAAATATAATGCTAGTAGTGCATAGAGATATCAAATTTGACCCTTGCTGACCTTGATATACAGACCTACTTTCTGCTTTTGAAGCTACAGCAATGAAATTTGGACCATGTATACAGTTTTGCCTGTAAATTTCAACTTTGGCATTAGCGGATCTTGACCTACTGACCTACTTTCTTGTTTTTGAAGCTACATCAGTGAAATTTGAACTATATGGATAATTTTGCATGTAGATTTCAACATTGATCTTGGCTGGCCTTGACCTACTGGTCTACTTTCTGTTTTTAATTTATACTAATTTATTTATTTCGATTGCGAAACAAGTTCTTACAACTTATATTAATCACTTATATTAATTCTGTTTTTGAAGCTACATCAATGAAATGAGGACCATATTTAAATTTTTTTCTCATGTGGATGTCAGCTTAGACATTGGCTGATGTTGACCTTGACCTTCTGACCTATTTTTGAGGCTACAGCGTACAATTTTTAATGTAGTGAGTTTGAACCATGGCTGACCTACCTTTGGCCTAGGTTTTTTTAATAAGTAAAGAGATGAAATTTGGACTATATGTGCAGTTTCAAAAATTCATCTTCATTATGACCTTTTGACCTACTTTCCTGGTTTAAAGTGTAATGAAAGTCAAGTTAGCAATATAAGGGCCATCATGGCCCTCTTGTTTAAAGGTGGTCACTAACATTGGTTAGATGTTTACATATCACTTATGAAATAACATCCGTTCCAGCGGTGTTAGTCGTTTAAACAATGATTTGGAGTACTGATAATGAGATTACCACCCGCTGAGTGGTTTATAATTGCGCATCTTGACAATTATTGTTTATTAGACAATAACAATGCTGAATGATCTTATTTCTTTCTAACATGACGATTTAAAAAGGTGAATAAATGCAAAGCATTGCCAGCAATGTATTTAAGGGCCATGCGGTGCATGGCCCTCTTGTTTAAACTTTCCGTTCCCCCCGGTTTAGGGTTAACTATAGCATAATGTTTTATACTTTGTATATACAAATGTCATCTGTGAATATTTTTTAACAAGTTTAATCTGTTGTTTATCAGGTCTTTTGTTTATCTTTTCTTTGTTTACTGCATTTCAGAGGCTACAAATTTCACTTCGCCTATCTAGATCCTGGTGAACCAGAAAAGGTATTTTTTAGTCTATGATTAAAACAGTACCCATTCCAACTTTAAGGCTAATAGTGTGACCTGTAACAGCAGAATATTATACAAGTTGACAAGATACCTGTACATACTCTAGATGCAGTTCTAGATTCACAGTTTGTATGTTCCTGGGGTGTTAGATAACCTACTGTATATGAGATAACGTTATTAGTAGGTAATACAGCTGTCCATGCTTTATTTATAAGTGTCATATTGTTCAGTTGTGGGACATTTAGCACATTTAGATTTTATCATTTGTTCTTGTTGTCCCTATGATCAATCTCCCCTGAAGAGGTTAGTTATTTTAGGCCTTGGGGTATAGTACAAGATACTGAGCTGGTTTTGTAAGGTCTAGTCTTTAGATCTGCAGGGAAGTACATGACTGACCTCTATTGCAAGATACAGACAGTGTCCTAGTTCTGTTACATGCCTGGTGTATAGCACTGATATATGGGACCCCAGTTTAAGGTCTCGTTTGAAAGGCCAGTAGTTATATTAGTGGTGGAATGGAGAATCAAACCTGCAATCCCTGGGTTAGAAGTAAAGTGTGTTACCATTATACCACTGATCTGCTCTAATGTTCAGTCTGTCTTGAACTCTTTTTAAATACATTTGGTTGCTATGGTGATTGTTTCAGGAAACAGATGATACACTGGGCTTATCAGAGAAATTCAACCTGGTGTTACTCGTAGCAACTAAAGTTCAGGTAATTTTTGTTGTTACGGAATGAGGAAAAAATTGTTTTGTTACGGAATGAAGAATAAGACATACTAAGTATGGCAGTGCTCAGCTAGGCAGTGGTGATAGGGAGGGACACAACTGTATTATTACTTGTGGCTGATCCTTACATAGAGAAAATTGTTAGAAAAACACATAATAGTAGACAAAACACATTATTAGTGACAGTAGGATAAATGAATCTATTTGATTTCTTGTTTTGTGCTGAATTGTTAAATTTATATTTTTTCCGTAAGTATTTAGAATGTAATATATTGCACAGTGACTATTTGTAAGGCATATGAATCTTAAATCTTTAATCATATAATATTATTGATATACTTAAAAATTCTACAAACAATATCACTATAAAGTCAACTTTTTCCTGCAGAATGGTCTTGGTTCAGCAGCAGATAGTCTAGAGAGGGTTAAAAAGTAAGTAAAAACTGTTTACAGTTTGTTACAGAAATATCATGTTTATGCACTTTGATTATAGAAGATAGCATGCTTTAAAACAAGTTGCTATGACATTGTTAACAAACATGTGACATTAAAAACAAGTAGCTATTGGTTGAACCAATTAAAGTCTGTTGAACTGGTGCTAGTAATTGGCTGTTGATGACTGTTGGTGTATAAACAGACTGGAATGAATCTAGCTGTGCATGCTGTTGTTTTAGATAAGTTTTGGAAGAGTGACTGACATTTTTTCATCAGAAACATAGTAATCAATAAATATGACATACACATGTATGTTACTAAGTACATGTATAGTGTCAGTTTTTGTATGTACAGAAAGGTTTTAAAGTTTGATCAGCTTTGGCCTGGCACATGGAGGGCAATAACATAAAATTGCCATCCCAGTTATCGTACAATTGCATTTTGAAAACATGCATGTGCTAATATGATGTAGTTTTATGACAAACTGTTTACCACAGAAAGAACTTTGCAGTTGTCGTGTAACAGAATAAAATATTGTATGCTGGAATGGCTTGGAAGCAAACAGTGAATCATGTCACATGAGAGGAAATAACTAAAGAGCCAATATGAACATAGCTGATTATTGTTAACATGTTTCTTTACTGATGAGCTACAGATACTATCAGTATTATGTTATGTTTGATAGTCTGTTAACCTGGAAGCATGTGCAGGGATCAAGGCGTGTACTGACAATATTGTGTGCTGGTTTTGTGGCAACGGCTGTTGTACCCACCGCAATCCTTTGGAGAGCCATAGGTAGGATAGAAACAGATCTATGTATTGTCTCTAGTTTCAAAATGGCACCTGGTACAGTAAACTCTGGTTATAACAAACTCATTGGGACCATTTAAATTTGTTCCTTATATCCAGAGTTTGTTATATCCATATAACATTTTCATATCAAATAAAGATGGGGAAAAAAAACTCTGGCAGAGAAAATTTGTTCCTTATATCTGGAATTTTGCAATATCCAGAGTCGTTATATATGGAATTTACTGTATACATGTATTTTTTTGAGACATAGAAAGGTCATCTGAATTAATCAGTCAGTTTTGCTAAATCTATAACAGTCAGTTTGATACATGTATCTGCATTAAACAAATCGTCTGATTTTAATTGTCATTTTTTTGTCGTTTCCCTATGCATGCTGTCGGCTACACATTTGTTTGCACTTGGATTTGGTGATATTTAAAATGCACCAAATCCAATTGTGATAACACTCTAGAAAAAACATTCCTACAGCAATCTTAATCGATCTTAAGCATAATTTAATGGCCTCAAGATCTTGGGTGAGTTTGAATATGGGCTACAATGTAGATCAGACCAGTGTTACAGTGTTAATACTCTGGGTTTGTTTTTTTTACAAAAACTGCCTTGTTTACACTCTGGAAATAATAAGCAAACCTGGAGGAAATTGTGTACCCATAAAATCTTGTTTGACTTCAATCATTAGCTAAATCAAACCTGAAATTTAACTCTGCTTTTGGGAAGCTTACCATATTTGAGCTTGTTTACACTTGTGAAACAACTTTTTAAACAGTTGCAGACAGACCTTGTTGAAATGTGTATGACTTTTAAGTTCTAAAATCAGAGTATCAGACCAGAAATTGGGCCATGGAAAACCTCCTGTATTTGCGCTTGTTTGCACTTAATAAGTCACATTTCTTAGCAGTCATAACCAAACCATGATAATGTGTATATGTCCACAAGGTCTCTGTCAAGTTATTCACCCAATTATACCAGAACCTCAGACTTGCAATTCAATAACCTACTATATTTGAGCTGGTTCACACTTCCGAAGTCATTTTTATGTGCAGTCATAATCCAACATTGATGGAAAGTGAAATCAGAGCAATGGCTTTATAAAGGAGTGATTAAGGCCGCCATCAATACCTTCTTGTTCATACCTTGTCTCATGTCCCTGAAAGCAAGTCTGATTTGTCTTTAAATTGATTTGTAATTAGTGATTAGTAATGGGAATTCATTGTGATATAACATACTTTATGCTTTATCACAATTACAGTGTTGGACATTTCCTGTTTTACAAGTACCCTTGAACTTTGCACCTTTAAAGTTTGCACTTGAAGTAACGTGTTGCATTGTTTATTGTTCAGACAGGACGTAAAAGCTTAGTGTTTTAGAACATCCTTATACATGAAGCAACATGGTTGATAAAGTTGAGGAACTTAAGTCTGACATTGATGCAAGACAAAGGTGCCAAACTGAGTGAGGATTAATTAAGAAATAATATGTATCCATGTTTGGTTTATCGTAGAATAACCCGAGTTTGGAGTTTTTATGCGCACAAACATATATCGAAGGCCAAAGGCCTGAGTGATATATATTATGCAGAAGAACGACAAACAAGGGTTATTCTACCATAAACCAAACTTGGATACTTATTATTTCAATTCTAATAGGACTTATTTGAAACAACATTTTCAATGTAAAATCCTCTATACGCCAGGTAAATTGAACAACCCAAAAGCGTGCAGCATCGATACTTTGGTTGTTCAATGTCCTTAAAGGTTGTTCATTTCCCGGTGTATAAATTATTGCAGAATAACCCAAATAGATTTTGTTTTACATGTATGTAGGTTATTCGCTGGTCGTGTTAGACTTGTTGATTACTTTATTTCAGGGCTTGGATTTGGAATCAAGATATTTTGGATAAACTGTATATATAACAGGTATCCTCGCATCAAGAAGAGATATGACTCTAACTACAGACTGTGGCAGACGTTACCTACAGATGCTGAATATGACAAAAACTTTGTCAAAGTTGAGATGAATAAGGTAAAAAAGCAGAAAACACACTGTGAAAGGGATAATGTGATCTATAAACTGCTGAAAGTAAACTATGAACAACACTTGTATGGTGTAATACACATGTAGAAGCCTTGTTCTTAATTTTAGGAATCTAATTTGTCCAATTTTCTTTTAATACTTCCTGAACACAAAATGTAAGGGGGGGGGGGGTGTATACTGGATTCAGCTTGTCTGTCTGTCCATCTGTGGGCTCTCCCTGAAGTGACGGTGTGGGATGAATTGCCAGTACAGACACTGCATGTGGGCTTTTTTGTTGCATATGGGGTACACCCTGTTAGGAACTTATCTGGACGGTTACCTTTGGCTCTACACCCCCCATAAAAATAATTTAAAAAATAACCCTGAAAATTCAATTGGAAGTATTGGCCGTCCAAAAATAAAGTATGTAAAAATAACCCATATGCATTTGGACATCAAAGCCAAGAAGTTAATGGACAGTTTTGAAAACCCCAATTAAATTTTAAGCATTACCTCCCTTTGTTTCTCACGAGAACCCTGTAAATGTGTCAGGTACTACATGTTTAGTTTTGTAAGTACCCAGTATGCTTAGATAAAACTGTACCCCAGAAGTGTTGTTTGTACTTTGCATGCCTAGATGTGTATGGTGCAATAATTAAAGCATCAAATATTACATAAATTTTATACACTGTGTCAGTTTGGTGTTTGTGGGGTATTAATCACCTTCAGTGATAGCTCTAGTTTCTCGAGTAGGTTTCTCGTTTAGTCTTTGAGAAGCTATTCATATCTATTGTTTTGACATTCACTTACCTTCAAATGTAAAAAAATATATC
>JAFMSR010000011.1:7461461-7506461 GCA_022818135.1 Saxidomus purpurata | reverse complement strand
TTAAGACTTCTACTGATGAAAAAAATTCTTTGCACAGGTTTGTATAGGTTACAAATGTAAGGCAGGTTATTCTTCCAAACAATGTATGCATTTGACTGTAGATTATCTCCCTTTATGCATGAAGAACATGATAACTTAGATATAGTTGTATCAGGGGTGTGGTCATCTGTAGTAAGCACCAATTTTCTTGAGATTCCCACCCCCTTCCCCCATGTTGACCTGTGTGTAATTTTTGCAGGGGGAGTTTTCCAGTCAGATGTGGGAAAGAAACTGAAAGGATTAGAAACCTAGATAATAGGCTGGGGATGAAAGAAATTTGGAAAAAAGAACAATTTCTTATATAATGTTTAGGCATATAGAACATCAGCTACTATGCAAAGTCATTTTTGGAAGCGGGCAAGAGTGGGAGGGAGTTAGGTTTCTGAAATATTTTTTAACAGATATAATTTCTGTTTATTTTTTGTTTTACAGTTTTCTTTGTTTTGAGAGAGAAAAATTTCCATCAACCAAGAATATAGTCATTCCCTTGCAGGATATACTTAGTATTGACAAGGTATAGAATGTTGTATTGTGGTATATATGTAACAGTGTACTGGTACACTGTAGTACCAAGACACTTAACTTTCCAGACGTTGTTACTGGCAACTATTTAGTGGTACAGTAAACTCTGTTTATAACGAACTCCTTGGAACCATTTAAATGGGTTCCTTATATCCGCAGTTTGTTATATCCATATATCATTTTTATATAAAATAAGGAAAGGAAAACAATCGGGCAGAGAAAATTTATTCCTTATATCTGGAATTTATTCCTTATATCTGGACCTATATCCGGGGTCTTTCTATACGGAGTTTACTGTATAACTCCTATATGAGTGTCAAGTAATTGTATTGCATTAAGTTTAATAGGTAGTCATGTTATTTCATTTTGACTATATGAATGATTAGTAGTATTATAATGTTACTTCTTCCAGTATATGTGGCTGGAGAATAGCAATAATTTCATTACTTTCTATAGGAATGGCTAGTAATATTTTTGGACTATGATTGTCAACTTTTAGATAATTTTACATAGTAGACTTAATGTATGATTTTAGGTACCAAGCCTATCATTCAGTAAATATGTTTTGTAACCATTCTGTGTGACTATAGATTTAATGAAACGATGCATGCATTCTGTGAAAACTAAAGGAATATGCTGATTTTATCTGGGCTAAAAATACATTTCTGCAGACGAATATAATGAAGATGAATGATTGATTTTCACCTTATCTTTCAGGTGAAAATAAGTCAGCGGATGCCTGGAAAGGGAATGTCTATTCAGATACTGATCAACAGTGATGGAAAAGAAAATGTAAATATAGTCTCGTAACTTGTTAAACCGCATAATGTTTTTTTTCTAGGACTATGTCTAGTGGGCCACTGTTTTATGTCGGCTTTTAGCTACTGTTTTGTTACAATGTGTACATGTGGTTGACTGTTAGAAACCTTTGACCTCGGTGAATATCACATACCTCAGGTCAATAGATTTGGATATTCACCTCTTTGTATAATATACCTTGCATATGATATATATTTCTGTAATCAATAGTAACAGCTAAAATCTTTCAATTCATGTTGAAAGTTACTCAACCAAAAAGAAAAAGGTAAAAATAAGATATTTTAATGTCTCAATTTGAAGCTAGGTTCAGCAGTTGCACAGTGATAGCTATATGATTGAATAACTGTACAGTAAACTTTGATACCTTGCAAATTAAAAGATGAAAGGCATGTTTCAAAGTAGAGAGCTCTTGACGTTTAAAATATAGATGTCATTTAGATCTCTGAGATATTATAACCTGTCGTAAAATTTAAGTTGCATTAAAATAGCCATTGATAGACATTACGCCTAGTGTGGAAAATATAAACGCTGGATCGTCTTTCTTAATTTTATGCTTGGTTTCTTTTAGACTTTGACTAATTGATTATGCTTGAGCAGTTGATGTCGTCTAATTACAAGTTAGAAGCCTTATAAAATTGTTCATGCATCAAGAAAAGGTGACTCGTAAGATGATCTGATAATGTGATTTATTTGGTAATGAAATTAAAGCAACGCATGAATAATCTATAATGCTTGAAGTTGAGGAGTGTAAAATATTATATAAAAAAGGTGATGTATTTTATGTTCCCACTAAAACCTAGTGTAGGTATTAAGATTTTTACGTATTTGTATGTACTTGTTTTTGTCTTCTGCATATTAGCCTGTCAACCAATAAATTTGAAGCCCTTGATAGGATTTTTTTCTTACATCATAAGGCTTTGTAAGTCCATCACACTTTTTTTCCATTGCATTAAACCATTACTGTGGGAGGCATTTGTTTGAATAGAAGACACTGATACAAAGTATAGTGTATAAGACCTTAACAGCACCTTATTTTCCCCCCGGACCCCTATTTTCCTTGCTTGGAGGCTATAGTGATGGTATTGGTTTGTCCCGCACCATCAACTTGAATTCATTGAAACTTCGTAGACTGCTTTGATTTGTTAGAGTTCCATTGTTTCATGTAGTTAATGCCCTTCGATTACTTTTTGATATACCATTGTGTATTTGCTATTTATCTGCAAGTTTATGCTGGAATTCAACAGATCTTATAGTTGGAAGCTTCGCTAACAAGACAAGTTGTGCTTATTACTGGTAGAATGTTCCGATTCAATGATTTTACGAAAGGATGGGAACGAATATTTTAATATTCGAAAGGAATGCGAGTTTTGTGTTCGAATATTCGCATATTTGGTTATTATTAAGACATCAGTTTCATTCAATATGCTATGGGAATATTCGAATACTGATTTCGGTACCTTTATTTTAGGTTGAATTAAGAATAATGAGTAGTTTTCACATTGCATCTTTCCATTGCCACACCAGATGTCAGCACAATACGGTCAGAAACAAAATCGGCACAACATAAGATATATATATAAACAAAAGTAGTGTTTCTACCCTCAGTAGATAATACTTTCAAACCATTTGAAAATCCTCCAATGTCTGGTATGAAAAATATAGCTCACATTGATCAATCAATTTGCCAAAATGTCTAGGACTTGACTACGTACAGGAATACTGATAAATTATCTGTGTACAATGTACATGTAGTTGGTCTGTCATGCTGTTTTGAACAGTCAGCCTTTTTGAGGAGGCAATGTGTATTCCATGGAGTATACTGATATAGGTATTTCTGAATGACTTTGAAAAGACTGAATGTAATATGAACATAGCAAAAACTGCAAAATGACGGCAAAATTTATGTTACATTTCTCCAGTAAAAGAACATTATGTATGTGTTTTTTAAGTAGATAACACCAAATTTAGCAAAGTTTTGTAGACATTACATTTAATGTCAGATTTGAAACGTCAAATACAGAGTTTTTTGTTGAATTAATTTAGTATTTAGGTAAGTGAAATGTCCCATTAAATGTTTTGCAAGCTTAAAGCATCTCGGTTTAAGTCTCTCAACATTTTTATTTCTCTCAACATTTGGCAAGCTTGAAAGATCCAAATTAAGACTAGTTTTTGGGATTTTCATAAAGTTTTATATATACGTAGATGATGACTAACAAGGTTGCGTACACAATAGAGTTGGTGTTTACAGATAGTAGTTGTAAAGTACGGATAGATAAAGTGTTTTATCTCATTAACGATAGGTTTAAACCCCATTATGCATTACTGTATACAAGCCCTGTATTTGTTCCAAATTTATACTATTTTTTCCATGTATGTTGCATGAAATTTATATGATTTTGCAGATATTTAGTTACGGCTTCAAAAAGGTTCTTGTAGGCAACTTACTCTTGGTCTAAGTTGAATACTCCTTATAAAAATTCTGTGTTAGTACACATGACCTTACATGTGTCTTAGTGGTAAATCATCTCAAATTCTGCTTAGAAAATAAGGGACTTTAGGCTGTGGTAAAGTTATTGCATAACCTTAGATATTCTTGTTAGTAGAAAGTCGTGTAATATGTGTGGCATTTATTTGGGTAGTTCCTAGTTTATCTGTTCCACTAATGAAAGTTTTCACCCACTTAAATGAACATAAGAAAAACACAGATGCAATGTGTGATTATTACTTGTGCAGCTCCTTTGATAGATGAACAATTTCCCATTTTCAGGTTCTGCTGTTTGGTGGTATAATAGGACGAGAAGACGTAGTAAAAAGTATAGACCAAGGTGTGCGAAGAGCAAAACGAGAGAGGCAGGTTAGTCCATTGAATCGAAGCAGTGACAACATCAGCAGACGGTCATCATCGGAAAGTACGTCGTCAATGGTAAAGAACTTCACGTTCGGAGCCTACTATGAAGACTCTGATTAAAGCTGTTGAAATTGTTACAAGACTTTACAAGACGCTATAGGTTGTAGATGATAACACAGGTGTTAACTTTGAGTCAGCAAGATGTACCGAGTAATTTAATAAGATATTACATAAAAGATAGAATGCATTGAGAAATGACAGTTGTAAGTTTTTTGGACTGATATGGGTATGGTAAAAGCTTAGGAGTTGTGTTAGTCTTACCCAATTGACATGACGCCAATGGTGCTTTAAACCCACCCCTTTGTTGATGTTGGATTATTTATAACAAAAGAATCCATTCAAACCTTTTCCATGTGCATTTATTTGTCGTAGGTAAAGTCGAATTTTGATAGGTAATAAAGTCATTTGATTGACACCTGGCGTCTGGTCAATTCAGTGTTGATGAACTTTGATTAATCTGTTGAATTTTTTTTTTCACAATGTTCACTTTAGATCAATTTTATTGAAAATGTGTAGATGGGCCTTGAGGTGCTTCCGTAATTGCAGAAGAATAAAAGAATAATCTGGGTGGCTTGAGGGATTGGTCTAGTATTCCAGTGATCTTAATATCTAGTCTGCAGGTCTGGAATCCCATATTCCTGTTTGGCAACGATATGCAGGAAAGCAATTATTTTGTGTTCAAAAAGCTTATTAGATATAACCTAGTAGACCTAAGGCATGGTAGTTGATAGCTGCAATGTTACCCTATTCCTAATTGTGTGCCTTGAAACAAAGTTCAATCACTTACAATAGTAAAATATTTACCTCTAACCACAGAGCCTCTTATTCCTATGGTGAATTCAACCAAGAATCGAATTTTGAAACAAGAATTTAACAGGTGATTGGCCGAAGTTGTGAACTACTGGTCCACACAATGTATTTATGTCTGATAATGATAGAGTAGTGAATGCCTGTAAAGTCAAGGAAACATTCCACACTCAGTGTAGAGACAGAGTCAGATGGCAGATTTTTACATGCAAAGATATTACTGTTTTAACTCGTCTTAATTAGCAAAAGGCTTTTCCAGAGTTACATGCAGGTACTTAAGCTGTGAATAGCTATAATTGGTATGGAGCTACTGTTTGCAATAGAGTGTCACAATTTGTTTGTTTCTTTAATTTCTGTGACTACAAGTTTCATATCTATTCTCTGTTTTGATATTTATGTTTCAAACTTTTATGTTTGGATTACCAATATAGCATTTATATCTCTTTGATATTGTGAACAAAGAAATGGACATTCTGTGTTAACTTGCATCCCTAGTTTCATCAATATGAAGAAGTTTGAGAGTGATTTCGTACCCCAAGTTTGATGTGAGAGCATATTACTTTTTCGTTTCTCTGTGTTCATCAAGAAAATTTGTATCTTACATATGGATAAAGGTAATCAATATAATGGTGAAACTTTATCTAACAGCTTGCCAGCACAACATGTCTTCCTGGGATTGTGGTCTTGACTTTTACAAATAAGATCACAGGTTTAGATTTAGATTATGCATATCTCTAAAAGTATATTCCGAAATTATGATGAAATCTTTGTTAGCAAATGAAGTTGTGTACCCCATGTTTAATATTTAGTATTATTTACACATAAGAAAGAGCAGAGTTGTGGCCTTTGATGGAGTCAAAATTTCTTTTGTTTTGCATTTTGTAATAAAGCATTTGACATAATAATGGAAGCTGATGTTTTGTGTCTGCAGCAGACTTTTTTCTCAAGGTATTTCAGAGTTGTTGCACTTGCCCGAGTCATATTTTTCAGATTTCAGTGGTGGTAAAGACAGAGCATTCATGTCTTATGGACTCACTTCTAGTATAGAATTGATTAATTGTGAATGTGAACGTACAAAATTCTGATTGTTTTCTGTTTTGTGTCATAGACATAAATACAGTTTACTTTATCAGTGTCAGAGACTTTATTTTCAAAAATAGAAAAAAACTTGTGTTGGTAATTTATTATAGTGGTGTCAGAAACTTTAGAAATGAATGAAATGTCTTATTGATGTGTCTTGAACATGAAAAAGTGGGATACTATTTTTTACCTTATTAATAAAGAAGTTTAGACTTTTTAAATCATTGATGTCATTTATATTTAAAACCAAAAACATTTTTATCCTGTAGGTTGGCTGAAGTCCAGGGATGCTACATATATCTGTGATAATTTGCTATTGCTATGTAAATTTAGATTATATTTTACTGAGTATATATTTTGATACATACATGTGTATTTTACATAGAAATTAATGCGCTGTATAAAGATGTGTTTTTTTTATGGCATGTTTAAAATGAAGTAATACTGCAATAAACTGCTTGTGTTGATGATTTATTCAGTTAGTTTTTATGTTTTGTAAGTAAGCGTGAGAGTTTACAAAAGCAGTTTGTGTTACGATTATCCTTATACTGTGTGGTAGTGTGGTAGAGTGGTAGTGTGGTAGAGTGGTAGATGTATACCGTCAGTGTTGATGGTGGATTTTATGAGCCATAATACTGTGTTGTTAAATTCTTTTCTTTATAATTGTTATTTTCTGTATCATAACTAAATCATAAAGAACTGACAAAGTCACATGAGCTTAGGGAGCTCAAGGTGAGCTTTAGTGGTATTGTTGGTAGTAGTATATACATGTATGTTTGTAAATTGGTGAAATGATATTAGACCAGTTTGGTAGAATTTAATGAGAAGGCTACCCATAGCTATAAATTGAAATACTTTACTAAACTGAATAATTTGCTTGATCGGTTTTTGTTAGATTTTATCTGCTATGTTATTGCATTAGGTGTGAAATTTACTCTGCATCACTGCACCCTCTTGTGGCAAGACATAAATCGATTTAGAACCTATAAACAACTTGTTTTGAGAAAGCTAGGAACCAACCAAGAAGTCAGACATGGCGTAATCATAAAAAATAATCATAATGATTCATATTCGTTTAATATTTCCAAGTAATCAGGTTTAATCAGTAATCATGCATTTCAGCCAAAAATAGACTGTAATCATGATTATTTTATGATTATTCTAAGATTATTCATGTTTGTATTCAATTTTTTACCAAACAGACATTTCTTGAAGAAGTAATACAGTTGTTATTGTGTATACCAGTACCTCTCAGAGCTTCTCAGACTTTTGACAGCAGCATTGTCCAAGGTGACCACACTTTCCTCAGACTGTTAGCTTAGTTTACAGATTCAATGTTCGTATAGCTAACAGGCTTTAATCACTTTACCATGAAAGCTATGGAGGTTGTGGGTTCAAGCCCCATGGGGGTCACGACTGTACCTCCTCATATGACACAATTACTGGTTTTTCCAGGGAGCGGACTTGAGAGTGACTAAATAAGCTTAAAGCTTTCTTCACAATCAAGCTAAAGTAAATTATATAAAATAAAGCTATCTTTATACAAATCTAGCAGTAAACAGTGGTAACAGTAGAGCTCCAAATTTCCAGCTTGTTTTGCTTCATATTTTAACTTTCAGGGTTCTGTTATGTCTGTATTTTAGTACAAAAAATAACATTTCACTGAAAGTTGATATTTAATTTTTAGGTTTGTTGTACTTATAGTTTTGATTTTGTTAATGTCATGGTGCACATGTGCAGCTCAGATGATTCACTATTTTAATAGCCATGCAATGCAGAAAAATGCAGAGCACAAAATTTAATTATCAACATAAAACCCATTCTGGGCAATTAAAAATATGTATTGGGTAGTCAAGTGATGTCTGAAATAACTGATGGTTTAGTCATGCTGGAAAATATGCGTAGCATCAACCAATACATGCTACATTTCTCGTAGTCGCTCTCAACGTTTTTTCTTTACAAAATTTGTTTATATGTAGTAGTTCAGTCCTAAAATTTGATTACGATGTGTCATTTTTAGGTGTTTATATTTGGTAAGTTAATAATAAAGTATTGAGTCATTGTAGATTGTCTGTGTCTGATTACAAGGGGAAGTTGTCAGGTCTAACTTAATGCATAGTTTTTGTATACACAGTGACAAGGAGTGGATCAGTGGTCCAGTGGTTAACATGCTGGACTTATAATCAAGGGATTGCAGGTTTGATCCTCCACTCCTCAACTAACATAACTAATGTTCTTTTGGGTGAGACCAAAAATCAAGGTCTGATGTATTGATGCTGTACACAGGGCATGTTAAAGAACCTGTGGGCATCTTTGGAACAGAACCCGTTCTGTATCCGACATCGAAACCTAAAATAACTTAACTCTTCTGAGGGCGTTGGTCATATGGATTATCTGGTTCTAAAGATGAAACTCTAAAATACATACATACAAACACAGTCACACTGGCAAAGGCTGTTTGATTTCAAATTCCTGCATATAGAGATTCTGAGTGAAACATTTTACAGAACATTACATTGACTATTGTAGAAGTGTATTGTAATGGAAAAGCAAGATTTGCTAAAAACACACTTAAGAGTTCAATGTTGATAGAATAATGCGTAACAACTGAGAATAGGGTAAGACTTGAGGATCATGCAAAATGTTTAAAATTGCTAACTGTCTGAATACAGTAGTAGTTGTGGACTTTCAGTTAATATTAATATTATATTAAAAGTCAATATTTTTAAGTGACTGTAAACCTGAAACATCAGTTTTCTTCAACAGAGTTACAATACACAATTAGTTAACCTAATTTTTGTTGTTTCTCTAATTGAAGCCAACTTTCTGTCAGAAGTGAGGCTTTTTTTAACCTGCTTGTCAAGATAGGTTGGTAGAAAATAGATGTTGGCTGTAATGTTACAAACTAAATTTAAATGTTGCAGTTATAACTTGTATCTCTCTGGTTTTTTACTTTCAGTGAATTATTGCTTTCACTGATATATAATCTCACGTTAAATTTGGTTTTAAGTGGTTGTTATTTTTTTTGAAATGATGTTATGTTAATGTTTTTACTTTGGGTTTAATTTTTGAGTGTTGAAAGAAAGGGTTTCAAGAAGATTGTGTATTAAAATACCAATCAAACACACCAAAGTGTTTTAATGTCCCAAAGTAAATATTATTGAAACTGTTTTGAAGTTTGAATTCTAAAATGAAACTGGCTTTTACTGATTTAATACAGTTTGATTGTTCGCTGCTTTATCATAAGATTGTCTTCTGACTTGTATGTTTACTGTGTGTACAACCAAAAGGACAACTCAAAGCATTTGGCCCCTAAAACACGTGTACAGTAAATTGGTTAATTTTCTTGTAAGGAAAATTTCGCAATTTGTGAGCAGACAGACTTTTTCCGGAATTTTAAATTTACAAAAGTAGAATTCCCTAATAGTACACTCAACAAGTTTAGAAACGCAAAAGTGACAAAATATTTATTTTAACAATGTTATCGTGTTTCAAATTTATTCAGATTTCATGCACAACAAAAACAATATAAAGTTGAATTCTTGTAAAAGTTTCAATAATTCATCGCAAAAAATGACTTTAATAGAAATAAAAACAATAACGTCATTCAAATAAAAATGTCCAACAGGGGAAATCTTTGCGTTTCTAAACCTGTTAAGTGTAAACCTATATGGAATGAATCTTTGAAAGATTTATAAATTAGCAAAGCCGGAAATTTGCGAAAAATGAAAACATCGCAAATATTACACAATAACCACATGTGCATGTTTTAAAACAGGTGACCTCTTACACATGTTCAGTCGTACATTAACTGGACATTGTGCAACTCTTGTATTTCACATTTAGTTGTTAAAAAGTGAGGAATATTCAGGTGAAATGTCGTAAATAGTTCTGGTTTTCTATACAATTATTTTTAATAACAGTTTAAAAAACTAGTTTTATTAATTTAATTTAATATTTTAGTACATTTACAGCTGATATAAGGATTGCCTTTTTCTTCAGTATTACATATTTCATGAACTTTTTATATTTAAATGTTAATTGAAAACAAATTATTAGTTAGATATTTTTCCCTTAAAATTTTATGACAGAAATTGTAATATTATGGCCATTTAAATACACAGGGTGTAGAATTTATTAAAACCTTCTTTAGTAATTATACCCACGTTTTACGTAGTGAAGTGCGTCACGTCTGTCTGTCCATCCAACCCATCCGATCCTACACAAAGTCTAGTATTACTGAGAAACTACATGTTGGATTTTTACCAAACTTGCTGTGTAGCATCCTTGCATTGATTCCTTTCAAAAATAAGAAACGGATCTGGTCCAGTGCACATAGGCTGCTGTCACTAAATATAGAAAATAAAACTTTTAACAGCTTCTCATGAACAAAGGATGGAGTGGTTGTGGGTTCGAGCCCCACCAAGGTCACGACCGTACCTCCTCATATGACACAAGTACTGGTTTTTCCGGGAAGCAGACTCGAGAGTGACACAATAAGCTACAAGCTTTCTTCACAATCAAGCTAAAATAAATTAGTATAAACTAAAGGATGGAGTGTCAACAAACTTGCTCTGTAACACCCTTGCAGTATCCTGTTTCAAAAAAGAGGAAATGGGTCCAGTCCAGTGTATTCAGGGGCTGCTGTTACTAGAAATAGAAAAATCTTTAAATGGCTTCTACTCATGAACTAATGGACAGTATGCCACCAAACTTGCTCTGTAGCATCCTTGCATTGTCTCCTCTCAATAAAAAAACAGGAAATGGTTCCAGTCCAGCGATCACAGTGGCCGCTGTTACCAAATATGGAAAAATTGTAAATGGCTTCTCTCATGAACCAATGTCGTCAAACTTGCTCTGAAGCATCCTTGCATTGTCCCTTTGACAAAAAAGGAAATGATTCTGGTCCAGTGCACACAGGGGCCACTGTTACTAAAAGTAGAAAAACCTTTAAATGGCATCTTCCTATGAACTAGTGGGTGGAATGTCACCAAACTTTCTCTGTAGCATTCTTGCATTGTCCCTTTCCAAGAAACAAGAAATGGTTATGGCCCAGTGCACACAAGTGACAGTTGCTACTAAGTTAAGAAAAATCTTGAAATATAATACTACATGTATATACTGCATTAATTTACAATAATTTAGAATACTACAGAACTCATATTATTGAGCACAACAGTACTAATCAGAAGTGTAGAGTACTACATTAAATACAGTACTACAGTATTTAACAGTGCCATAGAGTACTTTTGTGCCATAGTGACCAGTACAGAAGTGGGGATATCAATCACTTACAGTAATAGCTCTAGTTTTTAAAGTGTGTGTGATTTTAAAATAAACTGACATGCTGATACATATATTTAAGTCTATATATTTAAAGTGTATATATTGAATTTGATATATTTAATCGTCCTCAGTGCTTTGGCATTTGTAGCAATAACCTATAGTGGTATGTTACTGCCACACATTAGTTAACTGAACTTTGTGTTAATTAAGTGGTTATCACAAAAATATTTTGTGTTTTCTACTTATCAGCCATATTTTAAAAAAAGTAGATAACATGAAATATTTTCGCGAAAACCACCATATTAACACAAAAGTCAGTTAACTTACGTGTGGCAGTAATATGCCACCATGATAACCTGTTTTGAATGGATGCTGTGTGACTTTGTTTCATTTTCTTGATTTTACAATGCAGACATAGTCCATTGAAAGCTGTGACAGACTTAAGTTCTAAAGGATTTGTATCATGCTTTATTTGTTAACTTGTATGTACATGTTATTCTATTGTATATGACATCAGAGAGGCAGGTAGAGTGTGCAACCATAGTAAAAATTTTGGATTATTTTCGTTATTGTTAGAGATTATAAGATTATATCGCTTCTTTATTTATACTAAAATCTAATAAACTCCTCAACTAGCTAATTTCTGTTCTGATTATTCCCATCTTTAAATAGCATATCACTTCGCCAGAGAGTAACTGGTCTTAAAGTGTGAACTTTCCACAAGAGACCAGTGCTTGGTTGATTTGGAGCAAGAACCCGCCTCTAACCAATTAGATGCGTCGAAGGTTAGACTGGTTTTAGAAAACTTTTGTAGTCCTAGGCCCAGATTGTTGGGTAGAAGCAGAGCATGTACGGCAAAGAAATGCACTACAGTTGCTGAAGGTTTTGAGTCAAAGTTTGAACAAAGTATAGCCATTACCTATTCAAGCATTTCTTGTTGGGCAGTGCATGTACAGGTTAGAATCCAAGTTACCACAATGATTGAAAAAAACCCAGCTATCCCAGTTGTATTATGTGATGATGATTGATGCTGAATTTATGACTGTCAATCTGTGCTAGAGTACTGTAGATTGGCCGCATTATGTCACAATATATCTTGGAAGTAGCATCTCTTATGCTATAGATCTGTATCAGAAAACTGCCTACATGCAGCTTTGCATGTTACATCCTAGCTATGACTATGCACAGGTACCCCTTCAGATTCCTGGAAAGCTTTGAGTGTAGATTTAACTTATAAAAAACTGTCTGCATCTAGATTAGGTCTGTCCCCAAATACACATACACCCTAACATACCTGGGTGACACATCTGTGTTTCCAGAATTAAACTAGGTAAAAGTTTGAAAGGCAAATTATTAAATGAGACTGATATGTAATGTCTTTTCTATAGTTTTTGTATTTTTCCTCCATGTTTGTCCTGGATTTACTTGTACATAAAGTACAAAAACAATAGATACAGCCATGCCTGTGAACAACTTGTGATGAAGTCACAGAAACAAAAAGTGTTGGTCACTTAATTAGCAAATATATAATAGCCACTTTTTGCATTCATTTTTTGTTTTATAATTAAAGTCATTGATTAAATCACGATCAAAAAGTTAAGCCTAACAGCAAAGTGTTTAGCCATTAAGTATACCTTTGATGTGAATCAATAACATTTTTATAAAAAAAAATTGAAGCTTCCTGTTTGAGTACTCGGTAAACATACTCATGATGGTTTGGTAATGGACTATTTTTTTTCTCATCTTTTTATAAAATTTGAATACCTAGGGAGAGTGGATCTGTATAGATACGAATTATCTTGTTTTTTGTTCATAATTAGGCAAAAACCTTGAAAAAGGTTGCTCCAGGTGTAATAAGAATATCTATCTAACTATAAATATTTAATGCAGAAAATACTTTGTACTGAAGCAAGTGCAGTTGATAACCAAGGTAAAAAAATGCACACTTGTTTTATGACAGCAGAGGTTGACAGCAGGGTACTTGCTTGACCTTTAACCTTCATAATATACTTCTGTTGGGAAAGCCATCTTCTAAGTGGAAAGCACTTGAGGCTAAAACCATTTGCTGATAAATTATGTTTAAAGTAATAGCATATTTAAAAAGATAATGCACCGTGGAAAATGATATGTTTCGTGAAGATTTTTGTTCTAAATGTTTTGTCACCAACAAGATGTTTCTTGTCACTGAGTTATTTCATGTCAACTTTAACATGCCTCCACCTTTCCCATGTTAAACATTTTTTGTTTTGTGTTATTTGTCATTATGTATTTAAATGGAGAAATACAGCTGCTATTTTTGGCATTAAATCAGATTTTGTTGCTCAAATTTTGACAAAATGGGCCAAAATAGAAATAGAGCTAAATGTTGTTTTAATAATGTTAAAACATACAGAAAAGTAATGCCATATGTAATTTGTAAAGTATGTAATGATATAATTGTCTGTAATTTCTTGTTTTGTTAGCATGTCTTGATTATTGCAGTGTCTTGCAACACGTTTTGACGGATTGTCAAGCTTTCATTAATTGGCATGAAAAGACTATGTCAGAAAACGCCAGTCAACAAAGGTGTCTATAGTAAAATAACAGCAATCAAGGAAAACACACTTTGTCACTATTTAAAAAAAAAAAGAAGAAAATTATGTACACTAAAGTATCTTTTAATCAGACTTTATTCAAACTTTATGACAAGTGGTATTTTAAATCGAGCATTGGTACATGTAAACGAAGTTCCTGCCAAATGTCAACTCTCAATGTCGTAAACTACGAGAATTACGAGCTTCTGAATACGTCTGAAAGTCGGTGTTTGATTACATTCGGCCTTGATTAGTTTTGGTGAAATCTATATTCAATAAAAAAAACTTAAAAAGGAAACTCAAACGGGCAATGTAACTATGCATTTATCGGTAGAGCGACGTTTGTTATTTCTGCATTTGTATTTTCAGGTTTTTTTTTCAGTAAGTGTGAATTCCAAAGCAAATCTCTATAGGAGAGATTTACAGGTAGAGGGATATTCTAAAAATAGATTCACTGATAAGCACTGACCACAGCAACCGTTACTAGTCGTACATTTTCCCTTGTACTACCTTATCACTGATAGTTAAAATAGTGTACATAATGAGAATGGATGTTTATAATAAAGCAAATAAAAAAAAATGCACTACAAAACATTATTGTTATGCTGTTTGTAACAGTGACTCACTGAATATATATTAAAGGAGTATTTTATACCCTTTCCTACACCAAAAACCAAAGAAACATACAGATCCCATTCCTGCCATGTATACCCCAACACGTGTAAATATTATTTGAGATACTATAAAACATAAATTGAACAGATTGTTTGCTTTTGTCTTTGCCATCTGTGTATCATATTGAAATATGAACTATTAACAGTTGATAGAAAAAAGACTCTAATTAAAAGGATAAGAATACATGTTTATATTTAAAATTATGAGAGTTGAACCAGTGTCAAAGAGGACATTATTTGGTGCCTTCATGGCGCAGTGTTGGGGCATCCGCCTTAGGATCGGAATATCTCCTGTTCGATCCCCACCAGGGCCGTGGTGGTAGTGACACAACTTAATTCCGCAATGTCTTTCTCTTTTAGAGGTTGATTCTATCTGAAGTGATTCTTGAGAGCAATTAATACAAGTTACTAAAACTTGCAGTCAAGAATGAATAGATTTGTCTAAAGAAATCATTAT
This sequence comes from Saxidomus purpurata, assembly GCA_022818135.1. Lineage (NCBI taxonomy): Eukaryota > Metazoa > Mollusca > Bivalvia > Venerida > Veneridae > Saxidomus > Saxidomus purpurata. Next base: position 7,491,296 of record JAFMSR010000011.1, on the reverse strand, counting down.
CTAAACATAGATATTTTGCCTTTGCCATGCATCTAATTCTTACATGTTGCCTTTCTAACCACGGTAAATCATGAAGAATCTGTTTAACCATGCAGTCTTGCTCTTTTGTAAAATAAATTGTGAGCATCTCATTAAACAATTAATAGTACCATTTAAAGTAAATGACGGACAAGCTTATTTTTGAAATTGAGCAATGCCATTGTTGATTATTGTTTTTATCAATATTTACACGAGGTCCAGGTGATATATACCCCGCGATCCCACATAGTGTATTCGTTTACAAAATAGATTCAGACACAGTTTGCATGTGCTGTAGTGACAAGTCGCTGAATATTAATTGAAAAACGCATAAATAAAGACACTGTTTTCACACCAAAATAGTAAAAAAGTGAAAACCTGAAATCCAATTGAGTTATCATTTGAAGAACTGCATTTCTTAGGTACCCAGTGTGGGGTAAGGGCCCTCATCCCCCAAAGGCCCCTCTTCAACCCTGGTATCCAATATACTGATACCGATTATTTTCTAATTATATCTTATATAATTCACTAATTGTTTTTTTTTAATATATGAGTCTAATGGGGCACCTGGAGTGTGTGTGGGGGGGGGGGGGGGTGCTCTGTGGTACCTGTGCTGGCTGCAATGAAGAAAATTCGCAGGAAAAACATAAACATCAATGAAACTTGGAAACAATATGTTCCAAACAAAGACTTGGATTACAGGTTTGGAATACAAGTGCTAGCATGGTGTACAGGGGTTAAAGAAAAGTGAATTGTACGCCCAGCCATAAAGTAAATACAGTAGCATTTATTTTCACAAAGTTTTGTGTAGGTCTGCATATAAATTGTATATGATTTATGTTTCATAACAATAAAATCAAAACATCAGTCAATTCTTAATAATGCTTGTAGATTTTGCGTAAAGACATAATTCAGTCTGTTAACTTTATAGAGAGAATCTTATCTGTAGCAGACAATGTACGACTTCCTAAGAAATGTGTATCACGTGATACACTTATCAGCTATTGATGACGTACCTGTAAATCTCTCCTATATAAATAATAGATATTTCATTATCGTTTATCTTGCTGCAAGTCCAAACCTCCCAGTAGGCTCATGGTTGATCTGTTCCAGCACTGTATGTAAACGATTCTGCTTCTTTGAACGTCTTTCGTAAACACCACTAGTATGTAACATTCGATTTAGAATTGATACTTAACTTGAGTCGCGCAGTTTTTTTTTGCGCTCACGAAAATTAAATACATTACTACATACAGTATCTTGACCTGACCCGGTTAAGTTTGTTTTTTTGTATACTAACGTAATTTGTTGAGCCGGGGGCAAGTTACATAAATGACTGTAACAATGACGTTACAATATATCTCTTTTTGTGTTCATCACTTCATGTTACGGCTGTAATTTATTGTTTCACTTACATGAAGAAATGTAACGCTTCTGTAGTTTGGAGGCATGTTTTCGGTTAGAACGCCTCATCTAAAACACGGCGCAATTTGATGGATCAAAGATCTCCCGACGCGACATGTAATCACAAACTGAAAGTGTTAGGATAATTTGATCACATTTTTGTATCCACTAAATCAGTTTAAAACTCTCGTAGCAGGTGAGGTTCAGATTGATTGCGATATAGACATTCATGAAATTGCCGTGATTTATGCACTCCCAATCTTCATTCAAAGCTATTTTTTATCAGGATTTATTATATTTGTATATACGATCCCTGTTTTTATCAAGTTTTATAACAGCGGTTAGAGTTACCGGTCGTTGATCAAAAATGTAAATCGGTTTTAAGCGTTAATTGTCAAGTGTTGCTGAAAACCATACATTAATTCAATGAAAGGATTATGCAAAGTATATTAACCAACACCTATATAATGCATGCAATGTGTGCTTTTATGCGGCTACCTTTCTATGCAATTTAAGGTGGAGATATTCAGCTGCGTCATTAAGATGTAGCGACATGCTCCGACACAGCATGCATTTAGATCATTCTACTTATACATGTATAACAAAGTTGTTATGTTTCAACTTTACTCCAAAATACCATATCTTTGTTGTGATACATTTATACGTTGCTTTTATTGCCGCGAGTCTTGATGGATAGCTAGTGAGGGAGCGAGGCAGGACAAGCAGACAAATTATGTGTTGTCTAAATTGCTCTTCAAACTACGTGATAAAATGACTTGGTTATGATTCCCTTTACCCCCCGCCCACCCGCTCCCCCCGCCCCTCCACACATACACAAAATGTGGACACACGGGCAGTTAAAGGACAATTCTATTGTGTGTGTACTTGGTTAGACCCAGAGTATGGATGAGAGGGGAAGGGCTACCTGAAAATATTATAAACAACTATGTAGGGAACTGTCGTCTGAGTGATCATCATCGATCAAAGTATCACGTACAGGTGAGTGATTGTATCACCCTGTTTACAGGTATTCCAATCGATTGATTATGTTGTTATTGAAGCGGGAACAAATTACAAAGCGTAATAATTGCAACGTAAATGGCGCATGCAAATGTCGGACGAATGTAATAGAATCAGGAACCGTCTATAACGGTTATAGAGTATTCCTGATAACGGTTATAGAGTATTCCTGATAGAATGTAACGATAGCCTGACACGAGGTCTTCACTGTCCAATACTGCGGACTCAGCTTTAGCACGGCATATACACAATTTGCTTTAAAGTCTTGTTTTTAATGTTTTACCTTATCGTTAATAATAATAATAAACAAAACTTCTAACGCAACAGGCTGCCTTTTCCATCTGCAAGGCTTATTTTTAACTGTAGATGCACAAAAACTACCTTGGTACTTGATAACATCTTCCTGTCATTTATTGTTTCATAATGTGGGTGGGAGGGTGATCTTTGGATGACATTTAGTGAATTGTTTCGTTTATAATTGTTTTTCTATATGTACTTATTTGCGTGAATATACATGTACTTTTCTTTTTCTTTGATTGTTAAATTGCTCGCCAAATTGTTGGAAATAAAATTCAAACCAAATTTATCACTTACACTATTAGTAACTTCTAACGAGTTGTAATGAAAGTATTACTAAAAAGACAAAAATAAAATTTGAGAATTTTGTAATCTTTAGTATATTATGGAGAATGAAATTATTTGAATTTTGAAATAATGATTTTAGAGAATAAAGCCAATTTAGTCAGCCATGTCCTGTAAATACGGAGAACTTGGGCACTTCCGTTATATGAATTTCCGCACAATATGTGTTATCGTTGATGCCTTATCGTTGGGAAACCTGCTCTGATAATTTTCTGCCATATGAATAATCTACCCAATGTCTTCATAAATGCAAGGCATGGTAGTTTTTAAACATAAGCTGGCAGATATGTTGGAAGGATTGATAACAAAAGAAAGAAAGAAAATGACAGTTGTTGCGTTAGAAATTTTGTTTAGTATATATTAAGGTCCCTGGTTTTACAAATGCCGCGGGGCTATGTCTGACCCCTTCTGGGAAGTTGAAACTTACATTCGGGCACTTACCCAAGTAACATCGCTAGTTCAACTGATCATTGCAGTTATATAATATGCCGCTAAATATAGTAACAATGTAATAAAACGAAATCCAGTCCCATATGAAGAAAGTTTTTTGTTATTCTTTCTAAAATAGAGAGACTCTAGCCCGGAGGTCATGGCCGCGAGTAGCTATACTATCGCGTTACACAGACTCTGAATTCAGCCTCGATGAGGCAGAAAATGGCATTGTGTCGCGCTAACATGGCGTGCAACGTGTTTGTCTGCACTTAAATTCCAATATAAACAATTAAACAGAATAAGCTACGTATTTTAGTATTTATTTTAATAGCATTTCGTCTAGCTCTATCGAAGATCAATATATTTTGCATTTGAAATTGCTAAATATATACATGTCTTCATTGATTATTTAAACGGACGTGTCAGAAGCACTTTGTCGGTCAGTCTTATACGGAATTACAATAATTTATGGTTTAAAACATTTCACATTCAAAATACCTATTCAGAAGATTATCTAAAAGGCGTTAAGAAAAAAACAAAGTGGAGTTTACACTTCATTGAAATCTTTTCCAACTTTGGTATACTTATATACCAATACGTAATGTATACACAAAACACCCATTATGACATTCTTTGCTAAATAGCCCATTTATTATTATAATAAATCTCGCCCTGCTCAAAAGGGATTGTATTTGGTAGCGTTATTATAGATAGTCACTCAAGCACACCGCGCTATTCGCTTACATACGTTCAATGTGTGTATCGCTTCACGTAGATTTCGGCCGGTTAATTCAAGTGACACTTGGAAAATATGTCCTTAGCTCTGTGACACCTGCCTGGGATTACAGCATTTTCATTATTAAATTCTTCATAATCGGACATTTTACCTGATTATAATCGATCATGTACTATTGAACTGCTGGAATACCAATTGACAAGCGTGAAATCACACTGGAACCGTTTCCATTTCGTTTTTTCTTGGCATCTGCGATCGTGTGCTCAAGTCTGATGGTATAAACGATAGTGATAATTTTTCAAAACGAGCAGACGAATATACTGTTAGATTTCTGTCTAAATTAATGAGGAACTATCTAGTGACGTGAGGTACGACATTTGGTATGCGACTGTCAGCGGAATGTTAACTCTATGCCATACGGGTGGTTAAAATTAACACTCAATACGTCGGAAGCCATAATTATAGTGTAAATGTGCGAGTTGCCCCCGCACCTCGTTGAACTTCGGTAAATATTAAAGAAGTTTATATACTGGTAATTCATTTGATAAAGGTATCTGTAATTAAAATCAGTGGAGTGTCGCATTGAAATGTCTGCAGCAATCCGTGGTTTCAGGTGAAAGCACACTTCAACCAGAAGGATTATAGGAAAAATCACTGGATTTAATTTTGTGTTTGATTGTGCAAACATTGACATTAAATGGAGACCGCAGGAATTTATTAACTTGAAACATTTTACGTAGGAATTTAGACAGTTTCAAAATGGATCCTAATTTATACCCGGGTCAAAACCTGGACGGCTCTATGAATGTGCCTGGTTCAGACCCGCTGAATATGTCAGGGACAAACCTAAACAATCTGCAGAGTTTTACCACAGAACAGTTAATGCAGCTTCAACAGATTAACCAGAATCAGATACAGCAGTTACAGGCCCAGATGACACATATACAACTAGCAGGGACAACAATGGCTCCAAGTCCCTATGTCACAACTTTTCAAGCGATGAGTCCTTCATCTCCAGTAGTTGCCAATGCCGGACCGCTGTATTCCCCAGATGCCAGCTCGCCTGTGATCAACCATAATTTCGTACCGGCATTTCCGTTGGCAAGTAGCATGCCCTCCGGCGCTGGACCCATTCCCCTGAGTGCTTCTATGAACGTATCTTTAAATAGACAAATGCCAGCTATTCCACAAACGAATATGAACACTTCAGCTTATAATCAAGTGACTTATCCTAATCCATCCACAGGGATTAATAGCCAGTTATCTAACCAGATTCATGTTCAAGTGCCTAATCAGTCAGAACAGATCGGAGGACAAGCACGCTTCGTTGCAACTCCAAACAGCTTGCAGCTTCAACACGTGAATCAACCACGGAATGCTAGCGTGTCAAGCAGCAGCTATAGTTCGTCGGCGCCGTCAACGCCGCAAGATTCTCCAGCATCGACCAAGAAACCACAACAGAATGTTCCTAGCGCTCCTGACGGTCCTCTATTTATGCAACGGCCACGACAGCAAGTGACCTCCCCACCGTCGGCGCGTCCTCCGCCGGCATCCGATCGCAGTAGCACGTCCTCATCAGTGCCTGGTTCACCGGCAAGTTCAGGAAATCCACCGTTCTCGCCAGATGGTAGCTTATCGGATTCGTTTGGACCTGTTTCACCTGAAGGAACACCAAAGAAAGGCATTAACGGAGATACAAAACCTCCAGGTTCCCAAATAAAGAACAAACCATTACAAAATGAAACGCGCTATCCCCAGGACAAATGTTACAGCTGTATGAAAAAAGTGTACCCAATGGAAAAGTTAGGACCAGTAAGAGGTGTTGTGTTCCACAAGGGCTGTTTTAGATGTAAAACTTGTAACACAACTCTCAATATGAAGAACTTCTCTCATAACCAAAGTGATAATTATGATAAATCTGTTTATTGTAAATCGCATCAACCGCTAGCGACAGATAAGGGCCCTAAACTAGATACAGACAGTTTTGAAATCAAATCTGCATTGAAAGCTCCGAAAAGGGGAGGAGTTACTCCGGAATCGGAACGGGTACCAGTACATAAATATAGCTACGATGTCACGTGCAAAGAAATAGAACACGCACGCAAAGCGCCTGTTGCAGACCTACAGTCTGGTATCAAATCCAGGAACCAGGCCTGGAGCAAATCTAAAAGGGAGCACCTTAATTCAATGCCGACGGATTTAGTGAAACACGACGAACAAGTTCCAGAATATGATTTAGATGGTTATCATCGACATATAGTAGAAAGTGAGCCGGATTACTAGTTAACTGTGATAAATAAGACATATTTATAGAATTTCTGCGACATCTACTGTATCGTATATGGTACATAACAGGCTGATGTGCACGGTGAAATGATAGCAACAAGCGGAAATTGTTAGAGATATGGCACGTGCAGATACGGTGTTAAAATTTATGCACGTGATCTGGAGTATCCCCTTTGTGAAACATTTAAGTGAAAAAGTCTAGAAAAAATGGTTTCTGTAAGAAATATATCAGTGAACGCATCGCTGTGGTTAGAAAATAGTGTTTTCGTATGAAAATGTGACATCCGAGTGTGCAGAAGAGAATGTCGGCATTGTTTTCATACATAAATCTTTCAGGGTTACGAAGGATCTTACTTCTACCACTGCTACACACGGGTTCTGCTTTAACTCGCAGCCGGGGGTAACATTCACAGGGAGCCGGCACTGTAATCGAAACAATTTTCAGACCTATGGACTATCAACCCTCGCGACTGCTATTTTTCAAGGCTATATTTCGTGCTATAACACTTTATTTAAGAGCATCAATCAAACATTATTTTACTGTAAGTTATATATTGTAGTGCATAATTATATATTATTTACAAATTGTCATGCTATACAAACAAAACGTTGCACAGAGTTCATCAGTCATAAGCCCCCGAAATTCGCTCACAGCACATACTTAACATTGGCCACACTCTCCTACATTAATAAGACGGGCAAATATTGACTTTTCATATTACTCTCTTTCGTTCTGGCTTTCTCCACTATTGACAAGCCCTTTAGCACAGTTGAGTTTTGTCTTTCAAGTGCGACCAAACTGAAAGAAAGTTGCCTAAATATTTTATAACATTACCATTAACTTAGAGACCTTTAAATGAAATAAATGTTTTGTTTTTTTTACTGAAAATTATCAGTTGTTGAAAAACACGGAAATATGCATATTATATTTTACTAGTCTTAACTCGAATCTATTTATTATCAAATCACATTTGTGCATTAGAAAGCAGTTCGACAATAACCTTAGTTTTTTTTACTCAACCATCTATCTGCTATTAATATTTCTTGCGTGTTTTTAGAGAGCACACAAAGACACAATCTCAATGTTTGTTCCAAGAACTAACACTAAAGGAAAATCGACCTTATAGCAAATTATATCGGATCAATATATTTCTTTTATATATCGAGTAACTGTATATACATGCTAGCTTGATCTCTGACTTTAGCATAAAAGAAAGCATATCAATTTTCATGAATATTTGAATGAATTTAAAAGACTTTAACTAGTCTGAATAACGTAACTTTTTAAATTTCAAACGATTAACAAGTTAGTATCAAGGTTGAAATTTGAATGCATTGATTTGGTCTTTGCTTCATGCAATATGAACAAAAATATACTCTTACAATGTCCTTGAATAAAACGAGTTTTCTTCTACTTTTGAATAAAGTAAATTATTTCCATGTCTCTAAAATAACAACAGTTTGAAAATTTGTCAAATCTATTTATACTTTTATAAATATAGACACGTTATAATATACATGTAGAGTTTGTGTACTGATTATCAGATCATAGTCTTGAATGGAATATAAATGAAGCCCATCATAGTGCCAAAATATACAGTACCGTATATCTTGATAGAGATGTATAGTAGTTTGTATGTAGTATACGATTATTTAGACGAAATACACTATAGAAGCTTGTACTCTACGGGTAAGCCATTTAGGGGCCGAACAATGTTTGTTATAGACTGTTTTAGACCTCTGATATGTTTGTCTTTAAAACTGCGATATTTTGTTTACTATATAGTATAGTACTGCGTTAGTTACTTATTTATTGTTTGTGTGAGAAAATATATATTCACTAAAAGCCGAGGTGTCTGTCTGTACGTTGGGGGGTAACACACTATTAGCGTGGGTTGTTCACAGGACCCCAGGGCATATTACTCAACAAAACGTCCACATTTAATCGGGTAGCTTCAGTATCATTGCATATTTATATTTTTAAACCCATTTTCTTAAAATAACAAAAATAGCTACCTAAGACAAGTGTCTGTAACCTTAACAACGTACATGTACTGACAATGTATGTACATGCATTTATTTTCAAGGACAGTTTGCTTACATATCTAATTACAGTAACTTTTTTATCGAAATTATTTTATTAAAACTGGAAGTTAACAAAGTCAATAACTACACTTTAGTCACTTTGTTCACATTAGCTACCTATCTCGAATGCAACAATCACAATGTAAATGATAAACACTCATTTTTTGCAAAACTATATATATTTGAATTTGGTCAAGCGTCAATTTTTGTTCTATTCAATAACAGTTCTGACACGCCCCTTTAACATTTGGGGGAAAGGGTTATGATGACCTATGCGCTGTAGTATTTTGTTTCAAAAATCGGTTGGAGATGGGTGTTGATTGTATAAATGTTATTTCAGTAAAAGTTTTCGAATGCACTGAACCGTGTAAAGATGTAGATTATTTCTATAAGGTAAATTGCTTGTCCTTCATTGATACTCTAGTTTGAAAAGTTATGTGATGTAACACCGGGTGATACAAGATGGAGAGGCGTGTACATCACTTAACAGACGATTCACATCACATGATTACTTGATTAGAATGAAGAAATTCCAGTGGGGGAGGGGCGGAGGGACTGATATGTATAAACATCTAGAATATGATATTACCCTTCAAAGTGACCATCATATTCTGGCACTGATTTACGACCGCATAACTGCTATAATACTATGTATAACTACTATTTATGTTTACAGTAAACTCCGTTTATAACGAAATCCTTAAGACCATTTAAATTTGTTCCTTATATCCGGAGTATGTTATATCCATATATCATTTTCATATAAATAAATAAATAAATAAATAAAAAAACTCGGACAGAGAAAATTTGTTCCTTATATCAGGAATTTCGCATTATCCGGAGTCGTTATATATGGAGTTTACTGTATGTGAAACAGTTATATTTATATGGATTTAGTAATAAATTGTAATCTTTTTTGACTGTCCTTGTCAAAAATTGATATCACCTTTTTCTGCTGATATAAGAGAAACAATTCAGTACGGTACTTCTGATATATTTTGATAATATAGAATGACAACTTTGACGGGTAACTTAACTTTAAAGGCGTTTATGTATATTAAAGGTTTCATGTGGTCCACCAAAGTAAATCCTACTTGCACATTTCGTACTAAATCACGTGTTATCATTATTCCACGTGTCAACATTATTCCACGTGTCAGTTCTGCGCGGTCAATGTGAATCGATATCTGCTAAGATCTTATATCGACATAGGCTAGAATTCTTGTATCCCTAGGTATAAAACTGAAGTAATCGTGCATGATAACCACGTGTTTCTTTATATGAACAATCAGTGCAGAGTACTACATCTATATACATTGCATGTTCTATTCTAGTTGTATGTTATGTGTATACTCTGCTGGGCTTTTTTACATTTTGTGAACTACTGCATCACGTGGCTCAGATGCACGAGTCACGTGGTGCGTCCGTATTTTGACTGCTGCGCTTATATATGTTTACACGAATATTTTACCTCACAGGATTACCGAAAGATATTAACAGAGCATTTCAGTGTATATATATATATATAGTATACATACATACATGTATACTTTGAAGTGTTATCTTTTGAGTTTTCACTTAAATATATGAGATGTGTACACGGGCAGCACTGCTTTAACGAGTACAATAGGTACACGTGCGTTTATAAAAGGTAGGCTACATTGGCAGTTTTCAGGAATTGTTCACCAACGACTCTCTTCAAGACACGTGTACAATGTAGAAAGAGGTGGTAACCCCAAAAATGACGACCCTTTGAGAAAGTAATACACCATAAAGATAAACGCCGTTGACGAAATGATCCTGTCGTATATAAAGTAAAGGTAATAATATTGTGGGTGGAAGGGGTTGATGGGGGAGGGGCCGGTGATTGATGGGGGAGGGGCCGGTGGTTGATGGGGGAGGGGTCGTTGGTTGATGATGGAGGGGGCGGTGGTTCAGTCATACTTTTGTATTTTTCCTTCTTTAAAATTTGAGAGAAAAAACGCGTTTTATTCACAGTTGTTTGACGCATTACGTCGAAAAAAAATGTAAAATATACCGGGGGTTTAGGCTACTTGTGCAGTTATACACTGGATCTTTTTTTAAATAACTGTTTCTTTGTAACGAATGTTTCAATATCCGGCGTGCTTTTTATAAGTTGCTCTGTTTACCGATAGATGAAGGAATCTCACTAACACATAATTTAAGTTTTTTTGTTAGAGGACAGAATACTCTGGCTTATTTATTCCTAGTGTTTATATATTCATACTGTTGTTATAATATGTTATTGTTATGCACAATATTACATAAAGTTGTTATATATCACACACGGCGTTGTTGTTACTTTAAAGATGTGTTGTCACAGTGCTGTTAGTCCCCTGTCGGTTCCACCAATGGGGTTTAGTTTAACATTTCTTACGTCCGTTCGTCAACAAAACATGGGTTTTGTGATAACGTTAATATACATTGTCCCAGCTGTCCAAAATGTCAAAGTTTAGTTCATACTGTGAGATGAAAATTGGATCATGTTGCTTTACAGTTTTGTGGTTATAGTCCCGTGAAATTGTTATTAGATAAAATAAATAGTTATGCAAATTTTCAAATTTTAATGAATTGTTTACCAATAAAAGAGATAGTACTGATGCAGAGTTGTGGCCCCTGAAAATTTGGTAATACACTTACACTGCAGTGGCATATAAGTTTTCACACTGTTTTGACTTTAACACCAACTTTTGATAAATCTTTTTTGTACATGTGCAATATCATTAGTCCTTGAGGTCACGGTCTGAGATTAGGAAAATTAGTCGTGAGATGTGACACCTGACACGATGAATTGGATGTACCTAGTGACACTTGCATCTTTATGGCATGCACTTTAATAGGAGAACTGATCAGTCGGAGCCCTTTAGCCTGCTTGTTTTTAGAATCGACCATTTCGCTTTCTCTAAAGTTTAGGATAAATAAAGACAGCTGAGTAATAAGTAGTGTAGACTAAGCACCTAGACTGTAGAGATGCAGAATTCACCCGAGCAGCAAATACCATGATTGATGTCCCTTAGACTGCTCAGGCGTTCCATACTCTGGTTGGAGCAGGGGAGAATGCTCTTAAACAACATCTAAACAGAAAACGGCCTCCGTGCGGATACACGCACGAGTATATGGAATTGTAATTGAAATCTACTTCGATACCGAATACCACTTTCGTTTATTTAAAATTCAATACGAGGTTACGATTATAATCTCTGATATGGTTTGTTATTCTTCACTTTAGGGCGAAATAAAGGTCCATATGTGTGAAGCATGGTGTAACATGATGCTAACTGGGAAATATGGCCTGTCACAGGAAACATAAATCAAGGTAACTCCCGATGCTGGAGTTGATAGCGAATCTTAATAACCGGCATCTTTGTGATAAATAAAAATCAAACAAAAACTCAGTGTCCACATCCAATACAATCTCTCCCTTCAAAGAAATTTTATGTAAGGGAGATAATTTACTGATGATAAAAAATCCATAAATTATATATTAAAAAGCCTAAATGGTCAACGCTTAGACATTTTATGGATTATTTATGAAGTAACTGTAATCACACCGTCTGATTCTTTCTATTTATATCTTCATTTCAATGTTGCATGACATAGCATTTTCTCAACACGTTTGACTTCAGTGTATGGCAGTTTTTTATTATTAAAGCGACAGAGAACAGTTCATACACCAATGCACGATGTACCATAAAAGGATCCCATTTATTTCAGTTTGCAAATTTCATTTTTTTAGTATTTTTTTTCAAAACTGCATCGCAATATTTCAAGTATGCAACTGTGACACAAAGTAGATTAATGAAAGTGAAACTTTAAACGGCTCCAGGAAGAGTGAACCGATTTTTCATGGTGCTATGCGTAGGTTTAAAGTCCCGGTGATCTTCATATTTCTATTCATACCATGCTGGTTTGTGTATTTTAGCCCATCTATCCTCCGTAAAAGGATATTTTGATGAATAGACAATAATCTGACAGTCTAAACCCTGAATGGATTGTGGACAGGTAATTGAAAAGATGATTGAAAAATATGTCAACACGGTTTTTGTCTATTTTGAATACCCTGAGATGGGTAACGTGATAGTCTTTTCCATTGAAAACCAACATACCAATGAAAAATTCAATTATCTACCTGATATAAGACCGCTGTTCTAAAAATAAACATATATAAGCCACAGAGTAAATAATGTTTTTATTTAGTAGAATTTGGTTCGTATGTCTTGAAATAATAGAAAATATTCATGCAATGATTTAAACTTCTATTGACTCATTCCATTGTAATCTAAAATGAATTTTACTTATATACATGTACTTATATAAATATCATGACCTCGTGAAAATGAATTGTAGTTCCAAAAACATGTATTTCCATTAGAAATGTGATACAGTGTATTGCGAAATTAAATTTACATTGAACAGCACTTTAAAGTTCAATTTCCATTTATTTTGGAGGTTGTACAGATAATTGCAGATGTCTGGATCAAATGGAAGAAAGAAACTAGCGGTTTTTTCAGATTAATTCTGCTAGGATTAGGTATGTGGATATTCCATAAAGCCCCAAGTGATATCTTTTTACTGTTTGTATGGAAGACAATCACTGCCAAAATTGCATTTTGCTTTCTTGTATTTTAACTTGTAATTGAATTTTAGATATTTTATAACATGATAAATTATGATTTCTTCATGCTGGATTATGCTTTCTTTCAGCCAATAAATGTTAAATGCTTCTTTTCACAGCTGAAAATCTTCATTCTTAGTTCTTCTTAAAACTTTTTATGTCTTATTGTGTGCTTCTTGCTGCTAACGCTTTTTTCGACCCTTTTACATTAACAACCTACAGTACACGCATGTCAGCACGCAGAAAGTTAAATATATAATTTTATTATTACACCACGAGGTGCTTAGATGAATATTCGGTAGTTTCTGTAAAACTAGCGAACTCACGCAGCTATGGAAAACCTTCTTTCCTAGTACTAATCTCTTAGCTCTACACAATAAACTTTTGACAGTGATTGTCTTTCATAGTTTGAATTTTGAGAATGGGAAGTAACTATGTACGCATGAGGCATAATAACACAAACGTAGTGATCGCCCTTCTCGAAAATTAAGATCTTGCACAAAACAATTCGGCAATGGAGCCCCGAGTTTTTTTGTTCTATGCAAATAATCTGTCCACTATGTGATGCATGTAAGAGTGCAGACATGAAACACTTATTCTTTCACACCACGGCAGGTAGTTTTTGACAGACGGATTGATATACGAACTAATCAAAGTGAAGGCTTTATCCAGCTGATAATGTATGAATTGATAATAGCAAATGATACGATTTAGGGTTGTAACTTGGCAGTGAACTTGGAGGACAACTAGAACTTGGAGACGGTATTTATTAACATAAACAGGTGATATAGACTTTTCTTTGTTTAAAAAAAAAATTATGAGCCTCTATGAACAGGAAACCTACATAGGCTTTGAGAGCAATGAAAAAGCCTACACGCTAATGTAATTTTCTTGGAATATCATTGCAATAACAGGCAATTACCACGAGTAAAGCAAAAAAAAAAACCGTTTAAAATATAAATTTAAGTTGTAAATGGCCTAATAACATCCCAGTTCATAAGGCCAGAATTTAACTTGCATTTTTGCACAGATGTGAGAAAGGCGCTAACAGGAACGACAGAGCATGTTTTGAACGGCTAACAGTGAACCTGGAGCAACGCTGCTCGAGAAAACATGGAACGCAGAGTTTGATATTTTAAACGGTACTGTATTGCTTGTTAGTGCATTGATATAACAAGAAAAGTACATTGACGTGTTGGGTTTTCATTGCTCTCAAAGCATGTAAACATGTAAGTTACCTATTCACAGAGACTCATAAAATTATTTAAAAAAAGAAACTCAACACCACCTATTTATGCTGCTTAAATACCGGCCACAAGTTTCAGTTGTCCTCTAATTCTTTGCCGAAGGAATTGTCAAAATAATTTTAATGATGATAATAATACTAATAATAATAATAATAATAATAATAATAATTTTTTTATTATTAATAATAATAATAATATCTTTATTTACGTGGAAGGTTAACACAATGACTGCTTAAAGCAGTTAACTTAGGTTTTCGAAACTGTGTCTTGCTAAAGTTAGAAAAGTAAAAGTGACAATTCCTAAAATAAAATTGGTTTGTATGTTTCAAAACATAAAATACCTGACTAAATACTCAAATATTTTATACTTTTGATGGTTGTTTAATTACAATGGACAAAAATTCCTTTTGAATCAAAAATTATTATCTCCTTTAAACAGTTAAACACAATAGTAAAAAAGGTAAAAAAGTTTTTTAAACATCAGCATTCATTATATATCGAGCAAAATTTTTGTACATATCACTTGTAATTGGTTTTTCATTGGAATAGAATGTTCAGTTAAAGTTTCGTTTAAAAGATATTGTATCACTCAGTCCATTCATATTCATATGTATTACCTCTAACATAACTAAATCGGTACGAGACAACAGCTCTTTTACATTAAAAAATAACGGCTAAACCCGTATCATTTTTACATCTGTGTTCAATAACGTAGGCTTGTTCAATTCTACTGAAACATATCAAAATCTTTACAATTTTGTTAACATCTGATTGAACAAACCCCTTGCCCAAACTGTACAACAGTATTCAAAACATGGCAATATTTTTACATTATAATACATCTTCTTCATATCATGAAGTAAAGTTTTTCAGTTTTAACAGTGCTGTTTTAGAATCTTAGTTCACTGCATACCTTGGATATTTGATTTTCCATTGCAAGAGTATTTTAAATTAAAACACCAATTGAACTTGAGTGCCAACTTTAACATTTTAATATTAATATTTTCGATTGGCGACAATTGCAATTCTTCGGGGCATACAATTATTTTGTATTACTTCTAACTTTGACTTACGTGACTGGTAAAAGACATATTTTTTAATTTATACTATCTATTAATTTCATTTAAATCTTAACGAACGAAATTATCATATTATTTAGCTTGCTTGAAAGTGATACACTTAGTCGAGTCGTCTTTTAGGCACAATAGTTAACTTGTTTTTAAACATCAAAATTCATTTTATATCCGCGATACAGTAATATAAGAATTTGGATTTTGAAGTTGGAATAACGGAATTTGCCAAGTGTTAAACGATACCCTGTGGTACAGATCCGTATTTGGATGGGTAACTTTTCGAATGACTTGTTTACCTTGAAACTGATTGTTAACTCCTGCTACATATCACTCGGAAGAGTTTAATTGTTCTTTCGGAAAAATGGTACAGTTTTAATTTATGCAATAATATTTGTGATCAAAAGATCAAAGCCTTTGCTCAAGTCAAGAAACCCTGTCCTCCACATACATGCCAAAGTCAATGTCTTAAAGCCAAGCTTATTCTACTAATCATGTCAGGCCGTATTAATTGAATGCTGTTGTTTTGTAACACCAGATTGTATCCCCTGTCCCAACTGTAAAACAGTATTTGTCTTTAAATTGGAAAGAACTTCATGTAAGTTGTTTAGAACTATGGCTTCTCAAATGATTTCTTGATAGTGTTGATAAAATAGATATAGGTCGATAATTGCATGGATCTTCTTGATTTCCTACTTTGAATAGAGGAATGAACATTTGACTTCTTGAATTATTAAATCTGCAAAATTCCATGTTAAAATATTAAAAAAAAATATTTGACTTTAGTTGAGGTAATGTACCTCTCCAAACATTTTACAGTAGCTCCCTTTAAGGCTTTTTCAAACCATTGAGCCCACGTAGATTTAGTAACATCCAAATTTTCAATAATTGAATTTTACCACGCTCAAACGGTGAATTAAGAGGTCTACATCAAAATAACTTATTATTTAATTTTTCATCTAAGTATTGTTTCAAATGGGAAGAGTGGTCTTCATATCAAGCTTGGAGACCTTTTCTGAATAATGTTAGACACATTGATAAAATGTTCATTTAAAGCTATTTTTAATATATTTGTTTGCCTTGTATAGGTCTTCGTTACATATACTGTGCGCTTTATATAGATCTTGCTTAATTGACTTAAAGAGCTCTTCAATTTTTTAAAGACCTCTTAACTATTTGACTTAATTGGCTCTTTTTCAACTACAGGTGGAGTCAGGTCTTTGTGCATGATCACCTTGATTGTTATCTACAGAGTTGACAACAATATGGGTGCATATTCATATTAAACTTTATTCAACTCTGGAATACATGTGCTTCAAAACTGTATAAAACAGAAAGGTTATCTTTTATTTTTGTTATTAAAAAACTTCGTTATTGATAAAGAAAGTAGGTTATGAATGATATCTTACAGCAGTTGATACTTTTCCTGAAAATCACTGATAGAGAAAGAAGGTTATGAATTATATAAATAAATAAATACATTCTACTTTCGATTTACTACACCGAAAGTAGGTTAAGACACTTCGGTTTTGTTGTGAGTTCTTTAACAATGCTTGTACTTGCACATTCTTAAAGTGAGTCTTAGCAGGGGATGGAACATGAGGTGCACAAATGGTGGCTGAATCACTTTAAGTTAGGTTTTTGGTGTATGCTCGAAAAATGGCGGACTGACCGTTGATTTTTGGCCTGGGGACTGAAAGTCCCCAATGCCTAAGTAAGCATACCACATTTCAAACACTGCTGACTTTTTAACTGTGCTATGTGCGAATAAGGTCTATAGCTTACGGGCTGCATTACACAATTTTTTCTGTTTTAGAAATTACTGCGCTGTTAGCTGATTACGGAAGATAATCATATGCATATCACGGAAAAGTACGGATATTTACGGAAATTTACGGAAACGTACGGAATTCGATATAAGAGTCTGTAGTTTGATTTTCAAATTTCTGATGTTATTTTATTTACAACTTTCTTATTTACGAACGATTACATATATATTTACCTAAAAATAAATTTCTTTAAAAAAAATATACAATTTACGCACATTCCCGAGAAGGAACTCACGTGATCAAAATCACCCGCCATTTATCGAGGATGCTGCATGTCAAGACCCTATCAGTTTCACCGATTACAACTACAAGGTAACCAAGAATCATTTTTGGTTTTCCCTGTTATACACATTGTACAGTACTGTATTTATATTTCATTGTTGGTATCAATTGCTTTGTTTATTTCTGTTTCAAGGGCTTGTTCTTGGTACACAATAATTTTCGATCCACATCATCAGATATCGCTTGAAGTTGAACAAAGCGCAGATTGAATTATCTTTATTGTTCTCTCAAACAATTGATAAACAATTGATATTGCTGACTATGTGATTATTTTTCATTTATCGTACGTTTTATAATAAAACAAACTTCCCTGCCACCCATTTATTTGTGTCATATACTAAATTTCGCCCTATGCACATTTCGACCCGCGCTTTAGGTAAGGTTCAGCGTAAATCACGAAGGTCAAAAGTTGTTTTAGGGGAGTTAATCTATAGCCCCCAGGCCTTCAGCGCTCACAGCGCTTTGATTTAATCCGTGTCTGCATTTTAACCTGGTTAGTAGTATTACATGAATATATCTGGCAAATGATTACGCCGTTTCGATGTTTAACTCGTTTTGTTTTTATTTCAAGTTCGTAAGTATTTGAATTAACAAGAACTATCTTTAAAAAAAGATGGTCGGCGCGATTTTGAGTATGTGAAAGAGATAGGTTGTTAGATTTAGTTATTAAAAAAAATCTGTTACGTTTTATCTTTATGCAGTAATAAGGCACCAAGTGTCATAGGGTGAGAAACCGGGATGCGAACCCAGGACCTTTCGCTTAATGTTGTCAAATGCTCTCCCGACTGAGCTAACCCACAGATGCATGCCGGGATATGGAATCGCCACCCAATCTAATACTGGTCTCATGTTGTACGGGACACATACAAATCGTCGCCTTATTCTAAAATTGTCCTATCTACAATTTTGCTATTTTGAGGAAAATGACATTGAACTTTTCAACTTTCATAACTTTTATCTGTTACGTCCCACTGAAGTGATACTTTTGAGTTCGACAATCAATGTTTATATTTGGAGATAGAGCAAAAAGGCAAAACTAAATGAAAAAAATCTTACTCTTGAAGTGCTCTTCTGGAGATAGATCAATGTAATGTAAACATTAACATTATTATGTGGAGTAAGCGTATTCTAATAGTGACTATTCAGCATTTGATCTGAAGGAAAACGTTCCGTCAAACATAATTACTGATAGCCCAAAGTTACTTAAAACCCATATGAGCACATTCAGCCTATACAGCTGTTTGTTTGTTTATGTGTTTTGGGGTCCACCATCTCCGTTCGAGGCTTAAAGCGGTATGACCCTTCCTACATAGCTACGATTGCTCTTCATTTTTCTTTCAGTTGACGAGGAAATTATCAAAATAGGCCAACATATTGTCCAGCAAATTAAAAGACCTTCAATATAAAATTGTTCATTTTAAACACATGGTTTTATGTTTACAGTAAGCGTTTGTTAAAACGATTTTGGGAACTTTTCAGAACAGTATGAACAACTATGATACGTCAATCTTTAATTGAAAATGTATAATCCAATCTCCCTAAAATACATTATATCTTTAAATTTTAAAAATCACCTTGTTATATTCTTTTGCAAGAACGGAATCACATCATGAAAGGTTAAACAGGAACAACGCGAAATAAAACAATATGTTTTAAAAATGCAAAAAATTGACATTCTAAGTCTTGTGTCCATTTTGTGGACAGAAAAAACAACAAGACGCTATAAGGGCCAGTGTCGCTCTCCTGGACTAACAGGACTCCACTGAGAACATTTGTGAATATGTTTTGGAGTAGTATCACGATAACGCTAACAGAGGACACTGTGACCCTGACTTTCACCCACTGCCACTAAAAACAGTAGGGATTATCTGCTCAGTTAGACCAATCTTCATATGAAGTTCGAAGACCGTTGTTGGAAATTACATCTCAAAAGATTAAGCTGAAATAATTTTCAAAGTTTGGCCCGGTCACTGTAACCTTGACCTTTAACCCAGTCACCTTAAGACAGTAGGGACCACCTACAGGCAACCTTCTGAACATGTTTCATGAAAGCCAAATGAAAAATGTGACATGTAGAGTGTTATCAAGGAAATGTTTACGGACAAACAGTAGGGCGGATGATGGACAAACCACCATTGCATAAGCTCTGCTGGATTTCGTCTTCGAATCTTTGCATGATTACTGCATGGAACGATTTAAAGTCAATATCATTTTATATTACATTGTATATATCAACTGTTATATCATTTTACTAAAGCATAGCTACCATCTTCGTGAATGCCATTATACATGAAGCATACTGCTCTGTGTAGACAAAACCTGCAACAGCTATATATTGTCTGTTCAAAGTATCAGCATCTTTAACAGACTTTTCTGAATTTGACAATTCTTTCACGGAAATACGATCATCTTCTGGCATAAATCTTAACATGCTTCAATATCCTTTCTCTTCTCATCAGATATGTTTGACTTTAGTTGCAATTATTTTGCCTCACGAACCTTTTTACTTTTTCTTAGGACCTATTTTTCCTGAGAATACCTACCGGTACTTCAACATAATCCTTACCAAAAGAAGTCTTGAAAAATACATGAAACGGCAGACCATTGACATGTTTCAAAGCTTTATCCTTTAGAAACGGAACCTGTTTTAAATAACTGTGGCTGCAGCAGTTTGGAAATCAAAACATCTCTTCTCCCTTAGCTGAATAACAAAAATTTCGTTCGGACGAACTTGCTTAAGCTTTTTTATGAAGTTTAATGTACAATAATAATTTGAAACCCTGAGCTTTTTCTCAATGTGAGAATGTAATATGTCTATTTCTTGTATACTAGAATGGCCTAATTTTTTTTGATAATTTCTCTAACTTCAGGGTGTCTGTGACGGAACAATTCATTGCATAGCAGTAATTTTGTTTCTATTTTGAGGAATGCAGGATTCGCACCACAAAGTTCTTTTTCTCGTTTGGATATTTCTCTACAATTTTCTCTCAAATTATAGAAAAAGCACTTGCAAATTCACTCGGACCACAACCTGCAGTTTGCTCATTCAATATAATAGTGTATGCCATTTTTTCAATCAAAGTTCCCAGTCATGTCGAAAATATGTAACTTTCGTTTATAAAAGAAATTAGACACTTCACTACGGGGATCTGGGTAACACTTTCCATATGAAGGTAGGCAATTACTTCATTCTTCACATAATTTTACCAATCTCTTGTATGTTTACTAAATTAGACGTATAGTATCCGAATTCGTTCTCCCAATTGTATACAGTCATATATATTAACAAAAAATGAAAAACAACCTAAAATCATAACGATATTTTATGAAAAAGAGAAATCTATCGGATGGAATACCGAGTGCTTTCAAACAACACTAATGTGTTGTTAAATATCCAGAGTTGTGCTTTCATAACAGTAGTTTCACCTCTTGTCAACATTGTTGTTGTTGTTAAAACTGGAGTTAGAGCAAACTCATTCTAAGATCATATTTAGTCATGTGACTACGAATCTTCACATTAATTGGCTACAACACATTTTTAGGCTAAAATTGATGTAAGAGATGGAGATGCGATAAAATACAGGACAAGTACTTCGTATTATAGTGGACATAGAGCAAATACATAGTCGGGATCTCATTTTCTATGACATCAATGTACAAAAGAAAGTTTTGGTAGATAGAGCAAAGTTAGATTAAGTCATATATGTAATTATCTCACTTTTTACAAAATGGTAGTTTTTAGACTAAGGCGACGAAATATTTATATACAATGTACACTGTCACCCTAAACACGTGATCAGTAGGTTAGTATAATAAAGAATTGAATCTATAATTGGTTAGCTTACATACAATTGTATGATGTACTTAAAGCTACTGCAGTTAGCAAGAGTGGCAGGGAAAGGTAATGGCGAGGGTCAGGCCTAATTTTTTGGGGGTGAGGTACAGACCCCAGGCATATGCGAGCTAAACGGCCGCTTACACTTATTCTACCCTATTGTGGTAGCTGACTGTTACTTTATGCATTTTTGGTGTGCTGATATTCACATCATTTTCGCATATATTGTCATAAACTACAACAAATTCACCTTTTTGTAGCTCTAAACTGTAAAATACTTAATTATTTGGCAATCTAAATCATCTTACTATTTGTTTAAAACTGCAAAAAAGGAGAATTTGGGGTAGTTTTGAACAATGTGCGTGAAAATGATATGAATATTGGGAGGAAATCACACGACAAGCAAGAAGATTCGCCTTGTGACATGTGTAAGCAAACGATCTGTCAAAGGTTTTGTTTCAGTAACATTTAATTCCTTTACCTACGAATAATTTGGAATAAAAAACCGAATGAAGCATATAAACAGTAGAACCGAAACTGCGTAATCATTTACCAGAAATATTCATGTAATACTACTTACCAGGTGAAAATGTAAACACGGAGATGAAAAATCAACGAAGAATCAGCCATCCCTTTACATTCCAGTCCATGCCTAGGTTACACGTGCAACTGTTTACTTTAAAATAATACAAGAAAAGAAAGGTTTGGTAGGGTTTTCTTTTAATCACCCGTGCAGAAATGATTTTCAGAAAAAGTAAACTGTTTTAGATATAACTCATAATCTACTTTCTCTGCTTTATCTCTCATAAATGAAGGTTTTTTAAATAAATAAATAAATTTGAAAAAGTAATAAAGAATACATGTAGATTTTCTAAACCGAAAGTATGTCTATATTACCAGTTTTACAATACATGTAGTTGTAACAAAAAGCGAATTCTAGTGTAATAATATAAACAGAACATCGATATTTTCACAAAAAAACCACACAAGCTAGTGCTGTTTTATACCTCCGTTTATAACGAACTCGGTAGGACCATTTAAATATGTTATTTCCATATGAAACATTTTTCATGTTTGATAAAGAAAGAAATAAAATCGGACCCAGAAAATGTGTTTTTTATCCAGTAGAAACTTTATGTATGTGCGTAGTTAGTACATGTGTTCCTTTTATGCGACATATTTGAATCTCGGGTTTACACCCGCGTGTTAAACGTCACGCTATACAAAAGCTAAAACTCATCGAAGGCAATCTCCAAAATTCTCTTGTACATGTATATTTAAAACGCAGTGTCTCATCGGATCTACAAATTAGTTTTAGAGTTTTGTTTGCTTGTTTCCTCATTTATTAGTGACAAAAGATGTCATAGAGGTAGTCTGATTCAGAACAAAAGCTTTTGTTTAGATCGCTTGCATGGTAGCTCTCTGACTCCTATTTCTGTTTCTTGGTTGCGCCATTTTACTTCAGCTACATTCAGATGAAATAACAATATACTGGTAATCACAAATTATAGAAAAATGTAATTTCAGACCTTATCCAGTGATATTTCATCACGTGATCAGTTATGGAAGGAAAGTTAACAGATAAAGAGATGGACCAGCTGGAACAATGGATTGGTACAGGACCTAAGACATTTACTCTTCTCTACGCAATCACAAGGGATGGATGCAGTGCTACAACCTTCCACCAGAAATGTGACAATCAGGGGCCTACTGTGACGGTTTTATATAACCAGTACGATTCAGTGCACGGTGCCTTTACCAGCGTCAGTTGGCAGTCATCTAATGGGATCTTTGCGAAGGATGATAAAGCATTTTTATATCAACTCAAGTATAGTGGAAATGAAAGACGGAACAAATTTCATGTTAAAACTCCTGTCCATGCTGTCATACACAGCAGTAACTATGGACCTATTTTCGGATATAGTCATGATCTTAATACATTCAACGGTGTTGTAAACAAGTCTGGGAATACGTTTCCTCTCAATGGTCACATGAGCGGTTTTGGAGGTACATTCAACAGCAACAAAATTTATAACAAAGCCATACAACTTATAGCATTTGACATTTGTAGAATGTAAATAATTTAATATACATTTTGCATACTGACATAACAGAAAGACTGTGTTTTACCAGACTTACTTCTTACTTTACATCTTACTATTATATTATGCCACAAGATAATCGGACATAAATGATTAATTTTACATTAAATTCCATTGACTGTGTGTGTGCTGGCTTCTTACGCTTGTATATCGCGGTTCAATCTCCGGACTGAGCCGTATTTAATTTTTCATTTTTAGCTCGACTATTCGGAGAATATGGAGAGCTATTACAGTCACTTGTGCGTCGGCGTTGCTTCTTTGGTTAAAGTTTTGCCTGCTAAGTACTATCATGCACATATCTCAGTAACCACTTATGATATTGACTTGAAACTTTGTTCATGTCTTATGGGGTGTCATAAAATCAAGTCAGATAAATCTTGTATAAATTTAGTACAAATTATGGCCCTTGTTTGACTTTGAAAATTTGGTTAAAGTTTTGCCTGCTAGGTACTATCATGCACATATTTCAGTAACCACTTATGATATTGACTTGAAACTTCGTTAATGTCTCTAGGGGTGTCACACAGTCAAGTCAGATAACTCTTGTATAAATTTAGTACAAATTATGGCCCTTGTTTGACTTTGAAAATTTGGTTAAAGTTTTGCCTGCTAGGTACTTAATTTGGTTAAAGTTTTGCCTGCTAGGTACTATCATGCACATATCTCAGAAACCGCTTATGATATTGACTTGAAACTTTGTAAATGTCTTAAGGGGTGTCACACAGTCAAGTCAGATGACTCGTGTTTAAATTTAGTACAAATTGTTGCCTTTGTTTGACTTTGAACATTTGGTTAAAGTTTTGCATGCAAGGTATTATCATGCACATATCTCAGTAACCACTTATGGTAGTTATATCAAACTTAGCAATAGTGTTCAGGGGTACATTTTGTATCAAACAATTAATTTACCAAAAATTAAATATGTAGTGATAGATTTTGACTTTTTTTATGATTCAACTTTCCTAGTTTATACTTAATAGTTAGCAGAATTTTGTTTTGCTATTATACTGATAAAAGTTTTGTTTTATTAGCAAACACCCACAATAGTCGAGCGTGCTGTCTTATGGACAGCTCTTGTTGTAGTATCATGTGAAAGGGAAAAAATGTGTTCTGTTTGTAGTATGCTGTTGGCTTTTATTTGAAGTAGGATTTTACTTTTAACTTTGTCAAAGTTTAAACTTTATTAGAGGCGGAGAAAATTAGGTCACCAGGTCAAATCAAAGGTACAAAACAAGAAATGGCATCTTGCAGAATAGTGGCTAAAATTGCACAAAGCATCATGTTAAGCAGTCTTGATTTTATCTTTACTGTATTCGTTCAGATTACTCTCAAACCTGTGTGTAACCCCCCCCCCGCCCCCAAACTAGAGACCACCCTATTAAGGAAGACTAACTGGAAATGTTGCATTATTCATCTGTAACAGAAACACCTGTAGTGTAGTTTAGTTTAGGCTAGTCAAACTCGGGAATGAGACCTACAATCAAGTAAGCACTAGTCTAGTGAATTCTCTGCACATACAAACAAATATATGAATGAAGTCACTGCTGTAGATTCTCAATTCTGGTAACGTAGGCATTGGATGACATTGTATCCTAACAAGTATTTACATCCCTAGGGAAATTATAGTGAATGGAAGTTTGCATGTTGTTTTTTTGTATATTTCCTTTTTAGCATATGTCTATAACAAAGAACTGTAAAATAAACTAGTTATTAATGAATATTTATATCCTAACAATTCTTAGTATAATACAGTTTGAATTATGTAAATATCTTAAACGGTTTTTGAGAAATGACTATTTTTGTACCCCTACCCCCATTTTTGGCATATGACAAAATTTGTCAATTTAGTCATCAAATGTGATGTCAAAATATTTTTTCTCAGAAATGTTCAATTTTTTTACGCTAAAATATACCTAATGTGCCTAAGTTCACTACTACCTAATTGTTTTTTCCAGTTAACTTTGAAATACAACAAATGTAAATTTCCGGAAGTGCACAAATCCAAAACCTCACCAGTGACCCCCCTTAATAGTTAGCAGAATTTTGTTTTGCTATTATACTGATAAAAGTTTTGTTTTATTAGCAAACACCCACAATAGTCGAGCTTGCTGTCTTATGGACAGCTCTTGTTTGTTTTATAATTATGTTTTCTTGAAACAATCGTAACACTTGCAAAATATGTATTATATCTTTGTTAAAGATATTTTATAACATTTTATTAGCTCGACTATTCGGAGAATATGGAGAGCTATTACAGTCACTTGTGCGTCGGCGTCGGCATCGGCTGCAGCTTTGGTTAAAGTTTTGCATGCTAAGTACTATCATGCACATATCTCAGTAACCACTTATGATATTGATTTGAAACTTTATTCATATCTTTAGGGGTGTCAAACAATCAAGACAGATAACTCTTGTATAAATTTAGTACAAATTATGACCCTTGTTCGACTTTGAAATTTGGTTAAAGTTTTGCCTGCTAGGTACTAAATTTGGTTAAAGTTTTGCCTGCTAGGTACTATCATGCATATATCTCAGTAACCACTAATGCTATTGACTTGAAACTTAATTAATGTCTTTAGGAGTTACACACAGTCAAGTCAGATTACTCTTATATAAATTTAATACAAATTATGGCCCTTGTTTGACTTTGAAAATTTTGTTAAAGTTTTGCCTGCTGGGAAATATCATGCACATATCTCAGTAACCACTTATGGTATTGACTTGAAACTTTGTAAGTGTGTTAAGGTATGTCACACAGTCAAGTCAGGTAACTCTTGTATAAATTTAGAACGAATTATGGCCCTTTGTTTGACTTTGAAAATTTGGTTAAAGTTTTGCCTGCTAGGTACTATCACGGACATATCGCAGTAACCACTTATGATATTGACTTGAAACTTTGTTAATGTTTTAAGTGGTGTCACACAGTCAAGAAAGATAACTGTTGTTTAAATTTAGTACAAATTACGCCCCATTGTTTTACTTTGAATATTTGGTTAAAGTTTAGCATGCAAGATATTTTCATGCACTTCAAGATCTTCCTTTTAAAAGTTAGGTTAGATGTGATGTATCGCCGACTTTTCTTATAAAAGTATGTTGTACCGAACCATACTACAGGACAATTTACGCCGACATTTCCTTTGCTGATAAAATATGACTAAATGAAAAGGAATTGACTTCAGCAAGAAAAAAGCGAAGAAAAAAATATTTAGTCATACTAGGGTTCGAACCAGCAACTTTAAAGTGACATTATGCACATTTTTTAAAAGTAAAATTCCAGCTGAAATAGGTGTGTGTGAAAAGGGTAGAGGAAATAATAACTTTTGACCCAATACAACAAACTTTTCCTGCTACCAGTACGAAATGATAACTTTCTGAATATTACTTTTCCTATTTTGACTGGGAGAGGGAATTTAAGAAATAAACAAATGCATGTCGGAGTTGCTTCCCTTCCACTGCCGAGCAACACTAATAACACAAGGGAGATCACTGCCAAGGAAGGAATTATTATTTTATTAGTCCATTTCTTTAATTTCTAAAGCACCAACTTCAAATATTAATGCGGCATTATCATTAGTTTAACACATTTAAATGCACAGCTACCGAAAATTGCTTTTATAAAACTGTCACCAAAAATACACTATGTGCAGTAAGATGAGCATAATGTCACTTTAAGTAACACAGTCCATGTTATACGCTCAAATATCTCGGTTTTAACCACGCGGCCAGTGTTGCACGATTCTCTCGTACCAAAACTACTGGTATACATTAAAATTGATTGACCCGACTTCGAACGGGTTCGAACCCTGCATAGATAATTTTAATTTTTAAAGGATTATGGCTATTTCTATTTAATTTGTGGCACTATCTTATGCACCGTTTTCGCTTTTATATATTCTATGATTTCTGTTCTTTTTTATTTATTGTTGGTTTACTTTGCTTTGTGTTCTGTGTTTTTATTGTTTATGTATTAATACTTATCATTGATATTCATGGCATTTCAGAAATTACATAAAATTACACCGTCCGTTGAATGTTTTTTCTGTCTGTCCCTGGGTTATCTTCGAAATCCTACGATATATTAGCCGAGGCAAAGTGAATCTAACATGTTCATGAGTTATGGATAAGGAAATCCCACCCGAGGGTTGAGATACGTCCAAAAACGAGGCTCTGCCGAGTTTTTTGGACGTATCTCAACCCGAGGGTGGGATTTCCTTATTCACAACTCAATGGACATGGTAGTTTTATTTTCTCACCGTTTAAATCGTATTTTCACACAAGTAAGAAGGAAAAAGTGCAAATACAGGATGGGGATGGAAAAAATGAAAATCAACTTTTTCTCGAATTTTACTTCAAAACTGCTAAAGATGGATAGAAAATGATCTAACTAAGAAAATGAATACCAACAACCCTATGTTTATATAAAAAACAACAATGTTACAGTCATTTTACGATTTTTATGTCTGCTTACAATTAACGTAAAAATAGTCCGGCAGCGATGTGAGATAAGCGATGTGAGATAAGTTTATCTCACATGGGTAAATGCGCGGAAATATGTATCTCATAGGTGAGAAAATCTTATCTTTAGAGCGTAGCTGTTTTGGTGAGTTGCTCGTTGACGTTTTCAGTTCCATATACAACTGTATGCAGGACGACGGAATAGTTATTAAAAATTCTTGAAACCCCGTTTTGAACAAAGACAGTAGTGAATACATTTAATACAACGAAACAATTAAAAGGTACAACAAAAAATCAAGCAAGACACGAACCGGCATACGCTGGATTGGTAGTCAAATACCTGAGTCACTACACCATTGCGTAATGCGATATCTGGTACAGTACGAAATTGATATTTTATATCAATCGCTTGTTATATTTTCATCCGAAGATTACCGATCACATACGAAATATTCATGAGTGCCAGTTCAATATTGTCGCATAATACTTTACATTTGGAAAACATCATATAATCATAATATTAAGTATAGGTAAACACAACAAAGCCAACAGTCGGTTTCGGTTTAACATCTACTCGAGACTTCCTAATTATTTATCGGTAGATTCTCTATCACTATTCCAAGTTTGAATCTTTTGTTACAAATACATCCGTTTTTTAAATTTTTAGATGGACAGAGAACGAAAGCACAACCTCCCATGGCGTAGAACAAAAAATTGGAATGAAAAAGTATGTGTGTTTCCTATTATCTTGTTTTTTACGGTTGTGAACATACATGTACATATGTATACATTTATTTATAACACTGAAGTAAGGGAATATATCTATATTTTACAGAAGATAAAATCCGGCTTTTCGAGATTGTCAGCATAACCCTTATTTTGCACACGAGTCCTTTGCTTATACACTAAGAATTTATAGTTCAGTGCCTTTATGCTTTGGCTAAAGAATTACAAGCGAGAGCTTGACTGTTCCTTATAAGAAATACTGTTTCAGTCGTTAGTATGAAAACATTTCTGATACATGAACATGTATAGTAAATTAATGAATTGTTTTTAAAGTCATAATAATATTTTGATTTTAATTCTTATGCTTCAGTAATTTGTTTGAACGTTTCTGCAAATTGTCTCTGTTGTTTCGCAGGCCAAACTATCGGTCTAATAAAAGGCTGAGCTTGTTTACATACGTCACGTCGCTACGTCATTTACGGCACGTCGTCCTTGGAAAAACGTGCTAAATAAAATACAGGCTTTTCCCTGTACGTTTATCATAGAATAAGCAGCCGCTTGTGTTAGAATTCTATATAAAGACTTGTTTCACAGTATTAGCTTGTTTAGTTTTATTCATATTCACCCAACAGGCATTACTATATTACCTTCAAGTTTTCTTTCATGTATATTCAGTTCCTTGATGAACTCAAAGAAGTGATCGTGGCATTTAAACCACAGTCAGAATTAAGAATTACGGAGGCACGAATTCTGATGATCGGTCCGGTAGGTGCCGGCAAGTCCAGTTTTTATAATACTATAGATTCCGTGTTCCGTGGCCGAATAACACAGAGAGCTTGTAGTGGTAGCGCTGAACAAAGTCTAACCACAGCTGTAAGTTTACATATATACTCTTTATAAACATGCCAGTTAATTTCGTTGAAGACTCAAATACGATATAATTTCATATTTTCTTTTCTTTCATGACTAGATATCGTGAAAAGACATTCCAGATTTGTAAGTCATTGTTTGAAATCATAAATTCTGAAAG